>JAMKCH010044975.1:0-24575 GCA_023653785.1 Ophioderma brevispina | reverse complement strand
TCGTCGTCCCTCAACTTTCGCTGACAGATCTTCTCAAGTTGGTCCTACGCGTGGAACTTATTACCATCTCACATCAAAGATGCAGCCACAGTTGACACTTTCAAGAAACGAATTAAATCTCTAATCGGTTCAAGAAGCGTACTCTCATTGATTTTGTTTATGTTTTACTGTCTTGCAGCGCCCTATACTAAGAGCAAACTGTTTGAATTGGGCGCTATACAAATTCTAAGGATTGATTGATTGATTGAAAAAACGTTTAAAAACGCCCTTCCCGTACCGTATATTCTTCCATAATTATTGCACATCCTTCTGCTAATTTTGGCGCGAACCAAATGTGAAGGTAGCGCCTCCACCGGGGTTAGCGTCGAAAGTCGATTGGGGAGGGAGTGGTTCTATTACCTCTAATCCTATTATTTGAAAAGCAGCCATTCTGATGGTCAGTTTACTGCCCATTTCTGCAATAATGAGCGCTAATGCATTTTCTTATAATTTATTTTCATTAATACCTACAAAACAACACATAAGGATATATTAACTTAAAACCTATTAACAAACAAACAAACAAACAAACAATCAAGTTGTTTTAGTTAATAGAATGGAAATAAAGGTTTTGTAGTATCATTCTGGGCCTCATACTGTATCCTCAGGCGCCGGAAAAATATAAAAATAATGGGCGCACATTATTTAGTTTTTCCGACCTCGGGCACACTATTCGCCTATAATTGATACTGCATTACCCTTTATGTTATTATTCTTTGTTTTTTAAATATTGTGTACTGTATGGCTCTAAAATTATTATGTTAATTAAAAACTAGTCATTTCCCATATCATTTGGGGTCAAACCCCGCATGAAAATGCATTATTCCTACCTTTTATGCAAAATTTCATTTTTTCATTTTATACTCTGATGTATGTGTCTGTGGAAATGACCAATTTTGCCAACGCGAGAGCTTTGACGTCATTGTGACGCCATACTAGGTTATGTTGGAAGCAATAGAAAACGGTGGACCAATGCTATCAACTGGTACCACCATCGAAATCATCTATTGCTTTATAATAATGAATTCCCGGGGTGTTTACCACCCCACCCCTTAGTAAACCGTGTTACAAAAATAGACTTGTACACATATTGTGAAAGTTTGATTTTCTTTTATGTTAACTTGGATATTCTGCAAACGAAACAATTACTAATAATTTATATACATCATTTAAAAAACTCGTCTTTCAGGAACAAATTGATATTTTCTTTGGAAAGTTGTTTGTATAAGCGTAAGTGCCCTCTAAATTGTTTAATTTATGTTAGATTTTATGAGTATATTACCCATTTAACTGTTAATTCGTTTCAAGTTTGGTATATATTTTAAGCGTGTACATTATTTTAAAAGATAGGAACTATATGAGAAATTTAAGAAAAAGAGAAAATATGTTGTATAGACCACTTTTATCCTCCAAAACCTTTTGAGTTATGAAACATTCCAGTCCCATTTTAAATATTTTCTGAGCTCAATATTTGAACAGTTCTAGCCAATATTTATTGTGTGTTGCAAAATGCATACTATTTATTTAAGAAATAAAGGGTGTTGCAGTATCATTTATGGGCGAATAATGTGTCCGAGGTCGGCAAAACTAAATAATGGGCGAGGCGCAGCCGAGCCCATTATGTGAAAGTTTTTCCGGCCGAGGATACATTATGAGCCCATAAATGATACTGCAACACCCTTTATTTCTATTCTATTACCTAAAACAGCTTGATTTAAGAAGAAAATGCATTCGCGACCCATTATTGCAGAATAATGGGCAGTAAACTGACCAATCAGAACGCTGCATTTTCAATAATGGGTAGTAGAGGTAATAGAATAGTTTTTATATAACACTAGCGGGAGGCCCGCGCTTCGCGCGGGCTCCCGCTAGTTGAGTGAACGGGAGCGATCACTGAAACTGAAGCGATCACTGAAGATGTGACACACTATGGCGATACCACCGCAACCAAATCTGTCATCCTGAACTGTAGGACTCACCCGAGTCGCAATATATTTTGTATTTTAAACACTTTAAATAACTCTAATTCCCGTACCTATCATATCCTATATAGCTCATGTAGTTACCGATTTAAAGGGAACATAAACTGAATATTTAATCCCGTATAACTTTCCGTATATTTTAATTTCTTCTAGTATAATGAAATAATAAAATAATGAAACTTCAATATTTAATCCCGTATAATTTCCGTGTACTTTTTTTCTCAAAAGTATTCCCCGTGGGGTAACCCGTAGTTCCCGTATTGTCCACATATTTTTCTCATAACTCCTCAAAACTCCCATATAAAGTTCTCCCATATAAAGTTATGCCCCCCCGTCTCAACATCCCGTAATCGTATTTCCTATTCCTAGTTTGCAGCATATCCTCTAGCTTAGTCCCTATATAGTTCCTTTTTCTAATATTAAACGTCATATTTCTCCTCCTTAATTTTCTTATCAAACTCTTTGGGTAACCCGTAGTATCCATACATACAACAATCAAGCGAATAACACGACGTGTTCTTGACTCATTTTCTCGTTCCCGACACCGTTTGCAGGAAGCTTGTTATTTTGCGTACCGCATGAGCGTCTTACGCGTAGTGCATCAATTGCCACGCTTAACACCCGTCGCAACGCACAACGCATACCGTCCTCTAGTAACGCGTACCAACAAATGGTAATTTATCCTAGCAACCGAGACTTTTCGTTGATTATTCAGTCATTTCTGAACGATTTTCTTTCCAATATATCTCTAAACCCGTCCGGTATCCTCACGCACCTTTCACGGGAATTTGGCCCAATATGAATCGAAACTTACGGAGCCTTTCGCGGCGAACATACTACCCAATACAATACAACAAAAAATTAAAAAAAACATACAACATTTGGTCAATTATAGTAAACTCGAGCGGGATGGCAGCGAATCACGAAAGAAGTGACACACTGTGCATGGCTAAACTGCACCAACCCCGTATCCCTGAACTTTATGAACTCCCGATGTCGCAAATTTTGTATTTTTAACAACTTTTCATACCTCAATTCCCAGTTACCTATCAATATCCTACGCTCATATAGTTGTCCCTATTTCTAAGGAACGTCACTGAATATTTAATATATCCCGGATAACTTTCCTAACTCTTTCCGTAGGCCTATATTTTATTTTTTTCGTTTTTTTTTTAAAATAATAAAACTTCAATAGTGAATCCCGTATAAGTTTCCGTGTACTTTTTTTAATCAAAAGTAGCCTACTCCCTGTGGGTAAGCTGTAGTTCCCGTTTCCACATATTTCTCTCATAACTCCTCAACTCCCATATAAATTCTCGCCATGTAGACCCCCCCGCCCCCCCCCCCCGTCACAACATCCCGTTAGTCGTATTTTTTTATTCATCGTAGTTTTCAGCATATCCTGTTCCTTAGGCCTATAGTTCCTATTTTCTAAATATTACAACGTCAAATTTCACCCTTAATTTTTCCGTATATTTTTTTCAAAACCCTGGTGGGCGTGGGGGTAGACCGTATAGTATCCATTAATACTACGACAATCAAAGCGAATAACATTTCTTTCTTTCGCCCACCCCGTTGCACTATAAGAGCATGTAAGTTATTTGCGTACCGCATATCGCGTCTTACCTTAAATAATCGCCCGTTGGCACGCGTACAACTCGTCGCAAAGCTAACACGCATACGGGCCGCTTAGTAACGCGTACAAATGATTGCCACGCGTACGCACGCCGTCTCAACGACGCCACGCACCACGCATACTCGCCGCGTAGTAACGCGTCAAAATGGTAATTTATCAAAGCAACCGAGCACATTTTCCCGTTATTCTTCAGCATTTCTGAACGGATTTTCGTCCAAATATTTGCGCTACCCCGTCCGGTATCCTTACGCACCTTCCACGTGAATTTGGCGCACTATGGATCGAAACTGGGGAGCCTTTTTGCGACTCATACACACCATCATACATACAAACATGTAGCCAAATTATAGTAAGACTAGTAGCGGGATGGCCCGCGCTTCGCGCGGGCTCCGCTAGTTGAGTGAACGGAGCGTTCACTAAACTGAAGGCGATCACTGAAGAATTGACACACTATGGCGAGACCACCGCAACCAAACCCGTGACCCTGAACTATAGGACTCCCCGAGTCTGCAACATTTTGGGATTTTTAACACTCTTAATAACTCAAATTTCCCGTACCTAATCTAATTACTTATAGCTCATGTAGTTACCGCGATCTCTAAGGAAACGTCAAGTGAATTATGTAATCCGTATACTTTTTCCGTATATTTTATTTTTCTCTTTTTTTTTTTAAATATAAAACTTCAATAGCTTATCCCGTATAATTTTCCGTTACTTTTTTTCTCAAAAGTACTCCCCTGGGGTAACCCGTATCCTCTATTTCCACATATTTTTCGCATAACTCCTCAAACTCCGGTACTTCAAACTCCCCATATAAAGTTCTCGCCATCTGGTAGTTATGACCCCCCCCCCCCCTCCCCGTCACAACATCCGTCATCGTATTTGCAGTAAAAAAAAAAATTGCAGCATATCATAGCTTATGTCTATATAATTCCTAATGTTCCTAAAATATTACAACTTCAAAATTTCATTCCCGAATTTTCCGTAATTTTATTTTTTTTTTCTTCTCAAAACTCTCCAACTTCCGTGGTGGAACCGTAGTATCCGTACATGCGACAATCAAAACGAAAAAGCATGACTGTTCTGGACCATTTCTTTCTTTCCACAAAACAACGTTTGCCTGTCATTGCGAACCCGCCAGTCCGAGTCTTACGCGTTGATGCCCCGTTACCGCGGTTTGCCACGGTAAACACCCCGCGCCAACGCACCACGGTGAATACGATGCGTAGTAAACCGCTTACAACAAATATGGTTAATTTGTCCATAGCACCGGAAAGCACATTTTCGTTGATTTTTCAGGCATTTTCTGGAACGGATTTCGTCCAAATATAGCGGTTAACATCTCCGGTATCCTCACGCACCTTTCATGTGAATTGGCGCAATTTATGATCGAAACTGACGGAGCCTATACCATAACTACATACACACATACAACATAGCCAAATTATAGTAAGACTAGGGAGGCCCGCGCTTCGCCCCCGGGGGGATGGGCTCCCGCAGTTGAGTGGAACGGTGAAGCGAACACTGAAAATCTGAAGCGACTGCGACTGAAGAAGTTGAAACACGATTGCAAGACCAACGTAACCAAACCCGTCACCATGAACTTTAGGACTCCCCCTAGTCCAAAGGTTTGTATTTTAAACAGCGTTAATAACTCATAATTAGGCGTGTACCTATCAAATCTATAAACCCATTGCAGTGACCGGATTTCTAGGAGCGTCACACAAATGAATGGATATTTTTATTCCCGTATAAATTTCCGTATATTTTATTTTTTTCTCGTATTTTTTTAAAAATAATAAAACTCCATATATTTAATCCCGTATAAGTTTCCGTGTATTTTTTCCCCGCAAAAGTTACTCCCCGTGGGGTAAGCCGTAAATCCCGTATTTTCCACATATTTCCTCATAACTTTCAAATCCCAATATACATCATGTATGATGTAGTTTGCAGCATTTCTTAGCTTTAGGCCTTTATAGTTCATATTTTCTAAATATAAAACGTCACATATTTATCGTAATTTTCCTATATTTATTTTTTTTCCTTCTCAAAACTCCGTTGGGGTTTTATAGGTAACCGTCGTTAGTAGTAGTATCCATAATCCCCCCCCCCGTCACAACATACCGGTTTAGTTATTTATTCCCGTAGTTTGCAGCATTTCTTATGCTTAGGATATATAGTTCCTATAGTTCTAAATATTATTTTGTTATCTTCTCAAACATCTGGGGTTAACCCGATAGTATCCTACATACAAATCAAAATCAGCAAAATAACAGGACGGGTTGACCTTGGGCCGTTTCTTTCTTTTCCCCACACGGTTTTTTTTTTGACACTATTAAGGAGCCTGTTTTTTCTGCGTACCTCATATAGCCTGTATAAGCGTCTACGCGTAATCGCCGTTGCCACGCGTAACCACCCGTCGCAACCCACAACGCATACGCGCAGCTTAGTAACTCGTACAAAAACAAAAGGGTAATTTATAATAGCAACCGAGCACATTTTCGTTGATTTTCAGCAATTTCTGCAAACGGAGTTCAGGGCCAAATATGTGTTAGATTCCGTCCGGTATCGCCACGCACTTTCAGGTGAATTTAGTGCTCTTTAAAGCAAATTGACGGAGACTTTTGTGCACAAACAAACATACATACATCAAACATTAGCCCAATTATAGTATGATACAGCGGGAGGCACCGGCGCTTCGCGCGGGCTCCCGCTAGCAGAGTAAACGGGAGTGATCAATGAAATGGAAGCAATATGAAACAGGAGTACGGACCACGGATAACAGAAGCGACTCATAACTCCTGTATATTAAGGGCATCTTTAGTTTATCAATCCTCCTCCATCGAATCAAAACTATCCCGTTCATTCTAACTTTTTCACCCCTCCATCTTTAAATTTAACTTCCGTGGTCCACCCCTTCTTCCTTTGCTTCCTACTCCGAGTGCTCCTATGTTGCTTTTCCGTTGATTTATCAGCCCCCTATTCTCGCATCCGCGCCTGCTAGTTGCCAGCCGTGTCTCATTTGTGATATTCCGAAACCTCTTCTCTCCGCGCGCTACCATTCCCTCCCTCAACTTTCTTCCCATCCCGTCGCTTGCTTCCCTCCCTTATCTGCCAGTCTCCGTTCGTTTGATGTTCCTCGCTTTCGCGATTCTCTTCTCCCCTTTTCCGTTTTGGTCCCAACCGGTCTCGATATTCGTTGTCGTTCCGCTTCTTCCCCCCGCCCCCCAGCCTTGTTCCGCATCGCTTTCTTATTTTTTATCCTTTTCTTTGCCGCTTTTTTACATAGATTTCATAGCGCCTTTTTACTCCCACGTTTTTACCTGTTCTTCATGTTTTATATTCCCCCTGATCCTCTACTTCCCAATATCCTCCCTTTGCATTTACGATGGCGCATTTGTCTCTGATTTGTTTCGCTTTCATCCTTCTATTTCGCTTCACTTTTCTATACTGTTCGTTGTAAACGTTTTTTCCTACTATTTCCCCCTTTCTTTTGGTTTGCTTTGGTTCTATAACTCAAGATATCGTATTTTTCGTCATATCCGGCGCTCATGTAGTTCCCGTTTTTTTAAATAATACAAGTAACGACTACTTAAGTCCGTATATTAAGCTCGTATAACTTGTGGTTTTAACCTTTTTCTCGATATTACTCCCCGTATGCTAACATAAAGTTCCTCAAACTCCTGAACCTCCCGTACAAAATTATTTCATCCAAGCACTTTATGACTTCACCGTCACAGCATCACCGTATATATGTTTTTCATATTAAAAACTCATGTACCCGTAGTACGTCCGTATAAAATTTCCGTCATCCTGCAGGTTTTACTGTGTCTAACTTCCCTGTTTCTACACGTTATTGACCTTGTTTTTGCACTAAGGCGCCTGTTAATTGGTAGCATACGCGTCTCATGCGTAAGACGCCCTTGCAACACGCAACGCGTACGCGCTTGTTATAAACGGTTCTTAAACAAATCAGTAGATTTCCATAGCAAACTGTACCCACCACATTTGCGCTGATTTTTCAGCCATTTAGGAACGGACTTTCGATATCGAATATAGGTTAAGGGACACCCGCCGGGTAAACTTCATCTTTCATGCGAATTTGGCGCAATATGGAGGAACATGACGGAGCTTTTGCGAAGATACATACAACATAGCCCCAAATTATAGTAAGATACACCCACATGAGATACACCACACTGTTTGTGTTCCCAGCACTAACGTAGTTACACCTGAAATTTAGGTTTTTTCTTCCAAAAAATGGGTGTTAAGTTAAAACATGTTGGCGACTAATTAAAAATATAATTAAGGAGCCAAATTGTAAGAGGTTGTTAATTTTCTGAATTCGTTGGTCATTGTGGTCAAATACGGGTTACCCCACGGGGAGTACTTTTGAGCTATAGCCAAAACAAATACAAAGGTATTTTGTCATTTTTAAACCACGCAAATAGATGGGAACAGTCAAAATTTGACGTTTAGATCGCCTACAAAATAAAAACTTATCGATTAACACACTGTAGTTCTAAATATGTTGAGGTCCCGATGTCTAGTTCTTCACAAATTTTGAAATAAAAATGGGGGGGCACCGATTACTTTTTACAGTACACACCGAAAACCCACTGAAATTGACACTTTTTTTCAATTGGGCGTCTTGTTGGGCGGCAAGAAAATCCGCGCCAAATTCGGCATGCAGCAAAGCAGGAACGCAGGCGTAGAGATGCGCCATTTTAATACAAACGCAAACAAAGCGCACAGTTATTCGCGGTATCTGCGCATGATACCTTCGCAGCTCAAAACTACAAATTCTTCATTTGTCCATGACTGGGCCTCCACACAAATGCTGAAGGTGTAAAGCAGCTTGCGCGTACACAAATCACCGTCAAAACCCCTTTAAGGTCGTAATGGACCACGGACCTGCTGAGTAGAATTCTATTTCTTAATTTCGTACCCAACAGTATCCTGAGCATATTCAACAAAGATTTTTAAAAGTGAAAAAGCAATGTTTTTTTTTTTTTTTAACTGAATTTTTAACAGTGTATATAATATAATTTCTGAGTAACCAATCAAGACAGGGCTTCTCTGTTTCGCGAACGCGTATCAAGATGCAGTTGGCGTTGGATTTGACCCGTTTAATGACGTACAGAGAGTAACAAAGTTGTAAACAAAGCTCACACGTGGCTAACCGCAGCACACTCCAGATTATCTATCCTTGTCGGTTTCTTTGTCGGCGAAAATTGAATAAGCTCTGTCTGATTCTCCTTGTAGGTACGGTCGCCGCTGGTGCACCACTTGTTTCGACGAATACAGCAGCTACAATCTATCGTAATTTTTTTGAAGGCACCAAATCACGACAAAAATTATGCCATATGATACAACACTTACGAGATATCACGAGAAGTCAACTGGTCTATTTCTTGTGTACGTGTATGCAAGAAAAATGGGCCACGCGCACGTGCGTTCCACGCGACGATCATGACGCGTATCGCATATCGAGTAGTTGTACTTGGAACGTCACTTCGGGTCCGCTGCCAGCGCGATGAGAGTAATCACTTCATTTTGGAATTTCCCTTTGAAATGTCATTGTCCAAACACATGAATTATACCCAATTTTTATCAAATACACGGTTTCTCAACTACTGCTTCATGCAGATTTTACATTGATACCAATACATACTATGAATGAAAGCAAATCCATTTTGGGTGGTATTATAAGGATGTTTAAAGCATGTCTATGGACCTTTTAAGGGTTATAGAGGATAATTGAAGAGAAAAGCTTCTGCGTATGCGTGTCAGTTTTGCGCTGCCCACTTACGCACTCGCAGTCAGAGCGTAGGAGATCTTTCTTAGTTGCCGGTAAAGGGTCACCGAGTGCCGACATACCCGCCTATGTACAACCATTACGACGCTTGCCATATTAGATGTGTCGGGAGTGGTGTCTTTGTACGTCCGAAATTTGGTGTTTTTGCTGGGCGGAGACCAGCCAGTATGAGAAAATCCGTGTAACTGACTGACTGACTGATCAACTCCGTTATGAAAGTTGTTGCATATGCCGATCATTTTACGTCTCGACCAATTTCAAAGAAACACACCTTAGTAGCCTACCTCCTGAAAAGCTTACAGCTGGTCGGGACGTGCGTGATCGCGGCAAGGAAAATAATGTTACGGCTACTATAATCGTGTTACTATTCAAAAACAATACAAGAATAAGCTCTTCAAATTACAATTACCATTACCGTCAAGTACCAAGCACCCACTTTGATTTTAGGAAACCGAGTATTAAAGTTCTAATTATAGTCGATTGGCATCATTAATTGTTGTCCAGTTGGGGCGTCTGGGTTGCATTTTTTGCAACACTGTCAAGGCTTGGCCCGATTCGGTCCCAAAACCAGTCCGGTCCCATGCGGAAATTCGGACTCGTGTTGCAAAATTATAATTAAAATTATGCTAAAATAAAATTATTTTTTTAAGCATGGAAATCGATAAATAAGAAAAACAATTTGTCATTTGATAATCCAATTAGCCTTATTCATTGACCTTATTGGCACTGTGCCTTATCTGGAAAGGAACGAGACAGTAACGAGACAGTATACAGTTGAATTTCGTTGTCGAATTGCAAAAACAGATTATATTTGTCCATGCATTTTTGGGTGAACATATGTAACATAGTGTACAAGTTAGAATAGTATTTATTGGCGTTTTGTTCTACACTTGAACACAGCAGTGGTACACGCGGGAGCGGTTCATCCAACAATAGGGAAAAAAAAGTGACAAAAACATGAACAACAAATAATGTTATATTTGAAACCAAATAACGGTAAAATCCGTGGGTGGGGGACTTGGTAAATGATGTCCGTAATTATTGTGTACTACCTACTGCATTTTATTAGGATACATGTATGTAGTTCGATCACCCAAAAGTAGTACTGGACTTTAGTTGCTTAGTCCCTATAGAGGGCTACTCTAGTTACTGTGAAAGGTGCCCTGGGATTCCACGAGCTCAGCAAAGCTAGCAAATTGGTATTGTCAACCCGTATTGTAAATTACGACTGCCTGGAAACATCACGGAGATGATAATAAATCGATCGAATATGCCCAGGTAAATTCATTCAGCCATTTCTTTGACCCACTAGCCACTCCAAAGCAAATTTTCCTCGATTTGGAGAGACTCGCAATAGGGGGACTATTATAAGTTGTGTTGATAAAACAAAAACAAGGGAAAAAAACGACTACATATTCAGTGTGACACAGACAGCTAGAGAAAGAAAGTAGGAGAAGAAATAGAAAGGAAACCGATATCACAAAATGACAAATAATCAGATTAATTAAAATGCACGGGTGTTTATTTGGGTCGATTGGCCTGGGGACCGAATGACGGAGATGAGGCCGAATTGGTGACTATTTTACTGAGACCGAAAAGTTGTACGTGTTTTTCATTGGGACCCCGAATTGGCATGGGAGCCGAATTGAAGTGGGACCACGAATTGACCTCAAGACCGAATTGAATGAGTCCGAATTGGCAACGGACTCGGAAAGAATTTAGGTATTCTGCCCAGGCACGAATTCGGAAACGTTTACACGGAAATAAACCGAATTTAAAGGTGCCGAATTGTAATGGTGGCAGAATACTAAATGCATCCCTTTGATCGCATTTTTGATTTTTTTTTTTTTGCACGCCACGTGTTTTCAATTAAGAAAGACCATGAGTTGCATCTTTTCTTGACAGTTGCATTTTATCGAAAGGGGGGCAAATTTTGAAACACGTAAGTATCTATACTTTGTCTCATCTGAAGTTGAACGTGACGTCATTATGCGTCTTTGAATTCCCACCAGCGTCTCGATCGTGCCGCCTTTATTCGCGTGCGTATCATACTCTGATTCCAACCATAGCGCGCGCGATTCATGGGGGCGCAACATAAAAGTCGCAGTAGTGACGTCACCTTCAACTTAAGATGAGCCAAAACGATAGTCCAATTGGCTAACCTTTTCTGCAGTAGATCTGATTTATGTTAATTTTTTTGGATTGGTTTTTCGTCGCATTTTTTGACAAAAAAACCCAAAAACGAAAAAAATAAAAAACTTAAAAAAAGCAAAAAATAAAAACAATGATTATAAAATGTTTATGCATTTGCTGTGATTTGTCCGGACCCATAGATGTTGTAGGCATAGCGAATTTTTTTGGGTCGACTTGACTCGGCTACCATGCCAGTCTCTGTGATGAACAAAGCAAATGTCAGAAGTGATAAATGTGTGTTGAACTAGAACGATCTTGAATAACCAAATTGGTTCCATAACACTATTAACTACTCAGAAAGTTCACCCAACCTGCTTTTGTGGTGTACCAGGCCAGGGACATCAGCTAGCAAAAAAAAATTATATTGGTGGTGGGTTGTAACTTGACTGGCCCCTAAATCTTGGCCCGACCCCTCCATTTTTTTAACAAACAAAAACAAAGCTTCATTGCAACTTGGAAGTACGTGACTCATGAGTAGCTGCCATCTCAGCTATGTAGAGCCTTGTTCAATGTACTTTTAGTTTCTGTTGAGGCAACTAGGATACTTTATTACCCATGTGAAAATCTGAGATGAATATACAATTCATCTCAGGTGCAAATAAGTTGGAGCAGAGAGTGCAAAGTGTCACGTTAGTTTCAAACGCACACCAAAAACAGGAGAAATATTTGAAAACGTGTCATTTTAAACCTTAAAACTGATATACAATATTAAAGTAACACAAAAATCAAACAGTACGTGCAAAGTGCCCCCTTTTGATGTGACCAATCACATATACATTTTCAATAACCGACCAGCTTTACTAGCTACAGCTAGTCTTGTTATGACAGATCCCGAAAAAAAAAAAAAAAGGGTGTGATGAATGGATGACTGAATGAAATGATGAAACTGAAAATGGATGAGGTTGATGAAACAGCTTAGAAACGTCTGTTGCCGTTTGCCTTTATAGCCTAAGAGCCAATATCTCATAATGGCCCGAAATGGACACACAATTGAGCCATGGCATTTAATTTCATAATTTAGTTGTAGGCTATCAAACTTGCATTTCCCATGAAGCATTTTTTAGCCTAGAGCCAGGGAAGAGAGGGGAAGGTTTTAGTGTATCTTATGCTTAAAAGTCAAGTCAAGAACCCGATTTTTATGGAAACCTATCTTCATCTTTCTCATTGAGTATGAGCCAGCAGCTACTGTGTTGAAGCGGGGAGCAAACTCAACTGTTGGTTGGTTGGGGTTAGAGAAATCTATGACCACCGGTGGACCGAACAGGTAGGGCACTCATTGAGAATGTGATTCGTGCAGTCTGTGAGGAGAACCACATTGGCAGGTGGCGCGTGGCCGCAGGCCCCCATCGGTGCATATCCCTGTTGAAGCGACCGACTAATGTGCGAATCCGGTTTAATTAAGGGGACCCCATTCCTTGCGTGGGAGAGTGCTGCCAGGTGGGATTTCTGTCTTAGGGTGTGATTGATAGAGAATGGTCTTGGTCTTGGAGTATCTCAAGCCAGGCAGTATTCCATGCTGTAAGATGTTGAAGGGGGAACTGGAGGTTTGGCGGCCATCCCCGTGTCGGCAGAAGAACGGCGAGAGCGAGCGCAGTCTCTGTCTACCGAGTTGGTGTTTGTGATTCTTGACGGTTGTTTGCAGCAGGTGGCTTCTTGTTGTCCAGCAGGGCCGTATGCTGTTTGTGGCGTGTGGTGATTTTTCTCTCGAAGAGTGCTGCAGTGCCCGCCTGACCGCCCTGGTCGGCTTCCGTGGAGTAGGACGGCGGCCGCAGTGCTGGTTCTCCAGGTCTCGTTGAGTACCGTCGTGACAGGCTCTTTGTGTGGCGGTGGCGCTGTTGCACCATGCTGGGGCGGCATATTCGGCAGTGCTGTGACCAGAGCAAGGCAGTGGTGCGAGGCGTCGTTGGGCTGGAACCCATTGAAAGATCCAGCAAGTCGGCACAGGAGGTAGCCTCGAAGATACATGCGCATACAGACTCGAGGGGCTGCCGGTATGTAAGCTGGTATGTAAGCTGCCGGTCCAGCTTGACTCAAGTAGGTTGGTGTGGGTGTGGGATGTATGGCCAGGGCGCCGCGCCATTGAGGTGATTTGAAGCTGACGGAGTGAGCCTCTTTGTGTGAGGTGGAAGGCGTAGCGGTGGTCTTGGCTTCGCTCAGCTTCCAGTCTCCAGGTCTTGAGATATGCTTGCAAGTAGGGCCATGTCTGTTAGTAAGTGTGCTTTCTACTCCTGTCCCGTGCTGTCGAATGGAGAAGGGCAAGATCGCGGCGTTCGTAGCCATATTGTCTAGATGTTGTTTCAGGTAAGTCGCTGATATACAGTGAACAGATAGGAGCCAGTACGATTCCTGTGGTACTCCGTTCCTCAGCGACCGACAAGGCGGGCGACTACTCTGTCCATCACTGTCTTGAGAATAAAGCTACGATTGCAAACATGTCTACATCATGGATGTTACAAGTTGACGATCGGGATGGTCCTGAGAAGTTTGAGAGTGTCAAGCCCTGGTGCACACGGTGTCGTATGCTTCAGTAAGGTCCATCAAGATTGGGACGCCTGCCTTTACGGCGCTTTTCAAAAGCTTTCTCAAGATTATCAACCTCCTCGTGGTGAACCCGGTAACTGATTTTTTCAGGGCGACCAGATAATCTAGTAGGCTAAGTTAACATCTGTTGCTTTTTTTTTAATTCACTGTCTTTTTAATCACTGTTGTCTTTTTTATCTCACAGTATTTTAATCATGCCCCGTCAGAGGACACTTATGCTGATGCCAGTTTGGCCACACGTGCATTATCACGGGCAGCATCACCAGATGTCACGTCAGATGGCATCTCAGTGCGCCAACTAAACGTGGAAGGTCCACTAGGCAAAGATAAACATAACGAAACAACCACTCATACGCATATAAAGTCACTGCGATTCCCCTCCAAGAGACACACGCTACTGACAAGGTGCCATTCTGAACATCTGCGCCTACACCCTAGCTGCACACCACCGAAGGCGAGCGCTACCCATGGGATAGCCACTGTGCCTATTAACTAGCCCAATGCGACAACAAATTGACATCACCTGCCAGACTCACCCTGGATGGGCAACAACGACCCAAATCGCAGGTGTTCATGTCACCAAGTCTACAAGCCACCTAAACCATCGGCTCCAAGAAGACTCCCTACCAACTTATGGTGCACCCTGCATTTACGCCTGTGACTTTAATAGCCATAGCATAACCTGGGGTTACAGGAAATCAACCAAACCCTGATGGAGCTACTCTAGAGGGACTGGGCCTCAAAATCCGGTGTAACACCTTTTGCACGACCCAAGCAACCAGACACTTTCAAAACTCTGGTAGGTGGGATACGTCTACAAACCCTGAACTTGCTTTGCAAACATGGACACCATATCCCATTCACCGTAATGTTCTCGACACTCCGCTTCCGAAGTACCCAACACAGGACCATCACTGATCGCTCAGGAGAGCCTAGCTAGACCTTGTACCAACAAAGCCAGGAAAAGGGGGGTGGGTTGGAAAAGTCAGCAAGGCAGACTGGGACAGTTCAAAACTGGTGGATTCAGACAGTGCCTAACCTTCTGACACCAACCTCCTCCAACTGGACAATCTTACACAGCACCGTGTCAACTTGTCATCAACATAGCACAAGAAGCACATCCCACATGGCTGCCATCGCAGTTATATTCCATCCTGGGATGATGAATGTAATACTCTTTACAAAGATTTCCTGAATTCTGAAACCCGGGGGAAGAAGCATCATCTAAGGCTTCAGATCTGACAAAAACTGTTGACAGGAAGCCCGTGGAGCGCTGGGAGGAGACGGTCAGGATTCATCCCTTGATCCGCATTTTTTGATTTTTGTTTGCACGCCAGTGTTTTCAATTAAGAAGAACATGAGATGCCTCTTTCTTGAAGTTGCATTTCTCGAATTGGGGCAAAAATTTGAAACAATAACTTATCTAGTTCAATTGGCAAACTTTCTGCAGTAGATCTGATTTATGTAATTTTTTTGGATGGGTTTTTGATCGCATTTTTTGATACAAAAAACCCAAGTATGCAAAAAGGTAAACACACCAACTAGAAGTAAAACTGATTATAAAATGTTATTGCATTTCTGTGAAATTTGTCAGGACCCATAGATGTGTAGGACTATGATTTTTTGGGTAGACTTGACTCGGCTACACTGCAGTCTCGTGGATTGCACAAAGCACCATGGTCAGAAGTGATAAATGTGTGTAGAAATAGAAACGAATTCGGAATAACCAAAATTGGTTCCATAAAAACTATTAACTCTAGAAAGTTCACAACATGTTGGGTTACCAGGCAGGACTCAGCTAGAAGGCAAAAAAAAAATTATATTGGCGTAACTTGACTGGCCCTCCCACAATTAGGCCCGACCCTACATTTTTTTAACAAACAAAAACAAAAGCTATTCAAACTGGAAAGTGACATGGCCTATGAGTAGCTTGCCATCTCAGCTATGTAGAGCCTATGTCAATTGTTACTTTTGAGTTCTGATGGGCAACTAGTGATACTTCATTACCATGTGAAACTCTGAGATGAATATCACCAATTCAATATCTCAGGTGAAATTACGTGTTAGCAGAGGGAAAGAATTAGTCTTCTGCCACAGGCTCCGAATTCGGCAACGTTAACGGAATAAACCGCCTGTTAAAGGTGCCGAATTTAAGCGTCGGAAGAATACTAAATTCATCCCTAGCAGGGAGTGCAAAGTGTCAAGTTAGTTTCAAAACACCAAAAAACCAGGAGAAAGAAATATTAACGTTGTCATTTTAAACCTTAAAATGATCTACATAACAGAAAACAAAATTTCAAAAAACAGTCACGTGCAAAGTGCCCCCTTTGATGTGACCATCACATATACATTTTCAATAACCGACCAGCTATTAATACTAGCTACAGCGTTTGTTATGAATTCCCGAAAAAAAAAAGGTGAAAACAGCAGCAAGTCTGTGGCCGTTTGCCTTTATAGCCTAAGAGCTTTAATTCACTGAGATTTTTTTCGCCTAGAGCCAGAAGAAGAGGGGAAGGTTTTGAGTGGATCTTAGCTTCAAAGTCAAGAACCCGATTTATTTTTACAGGAAACAATCTTTTCTTCTTCTTTCTTCTTCTTCTTCTCTTATTCTTCTTCTCTTTCTCTTCTGCGTATGAGGCAGCAGCCTAAATGTGTAAGCGGTGGAGCCACTACTGTTTGGTTGGTTGGGGTTGGTAGAGAAAATCTAGTCCACGGTGACGACGGGAGGGCACTCATTGAGAATGTGATCTGCAATCTGTGATGGAGAGCCACATGGGCAGGCTGGCGATGGGCCGCAGCCATCGGTGCATATTGCTATTGAAGAGACCGACTCCTGTGCGAATCCGGTTTAAGGTTTGACCCATTCCTTGCGGGGAAGATTGTTACCAGGTGGTAGTTCTTGTCTTAGTTGTGATAGAGAATTGGTCTGGTCTTGGAGTACTAGTATCAAGCCAGGCAGTATTCCTGTCTGTAAGATGTGAATGGGGAACTGGAGAGTTTGGGTGGCGTGTCGGCAGACAGAAGTCGGAGAGAGCTCAGTCTCTGTACCGAGTTGGTTGTTGTGATCTTTGACGTGGTATGCAGCAGGTGCCTGTTGTCCAGCAGGGCCTTATTCACTAGTTTGTGCGTGTGGTGTTCTCTCCGAAGTGCTGCAGGTGCAATGCTGAAGCATGGTAGGAATTCAGATGGAGTAGGACGAGGCAGCCAGGGATGGTCTCAAGGTCTCGTTGAGAAGTGTCCAGCTTCTTTGTGAGAGGACTTTTGGTTGCACCATGCTGGGGCGGCTATTCGGCAGGCTGTAGACAGAGCCAAGGCAGTGGTGCGTAGGTAGTTGGGCTGGCACCCCATAAGATCCAGCAAGTCGCACAGGAGGTTATTCCTTGGCGTATACGGACTCAAGGTGCTGCTGGTATGTAAGCTGCCGGTCAAGCTTGACTCCAACGTAGGTTGGGGTAGATTGTATGGCAGAGGCGCCTCCATTGTTGCTTTGAAGCTGGACGATGAGCCTATTGGTGTTGAGGTGAAGGCCGTAGCGGTGTCTTGGCTTCGCTCAGGCTTCAGTCTTCCAGGTCCTTGAGAATGCGCCTATGTTAGGGCCATGTTTGTAGTAAGTGTGCTTTCGACTTTCTGTCCAGTTCGGTACGATGGAGAAGGGCAAGATCTTCGGTCGTAGCCATATGTCTAGATGTTGTTTCAGGTAAATCGCTGCGATACAAGTTAAACAGCATAGGAGCCAGTACAAATCACTGTGGTACTCCGTTCTCAGGACGACGCAGGCGACTACTCTGCCCATCACTGTCTTGAGAATAAAGCTCGATTGCAAGCATGTACATATGAATGTACAGGTGACGATCCCGGGAGTCTGAGAAGTTGAGTGCAGGCCATGGTACACACGGTGTCGCGCTATGCGCAGTTAAGGTCCACCAAGATGACGCTGCCTTACGGCGATGATTCAAAGCGTTTCCTCAAGATTATCAACCTTCCTCGTGGTGAATCCCGCGTAAAATGATCTTTTCAGTCGAATGATAATCAAACTTGTAGGGCTTAAGTTAAATATGTTGTCTTTTTTTTACTCACTGTTTTTACTTCATGTTGTCTTTTTTTATCTACAATGTATTTTTATCATGACCCGTCAGAGGACTATCTATGCCAGTGCTGAGCACACGTGCAAATTATCAGGGCAGGCATCACCAGATGTCAAGTCAGATGGCATCTCAGTGCTCCAACTAAACGTGGAAGGTCTCACTAGGGCAAAGATAAACATAATCGAACACCTCACTCATACGCATAAAGTCACTGCGATTCTCCTCCAAGAGACACACGCTACTGACAGTTCCATTCTGAACATCTGCGGCTACACCCTAGTTGCACACACCGAGAGCGCTACCCATGGGATAGCCACCTTTGCTATTAACTCAGCCCAATGGAAACAAATTGCAACCTCACCTGCAGACTCCACCCTGGAATGGGCAACGACCCAAAATCGCAGGTGTTCATGTCACCAAGGTCGACAAGCCACCTAACCATCGGGTTCAAGCAGACTCCATACCAAATTATGGTGCACCCTGCATTTACGCGGCGAACTTACTAGCCATAGCATTAACTGGGGGACAGGACGAAACCAACCTGATGGAGCTACTCGAGGACCCGGGCCTCAAATCCGGTGTACAAACTTTTGCACGGACCCCAAGCAAACCAGACACTTTCAACTCTGGTAGATGGAAATAAGTCTACAAACCTGACTTGCTTTTGCAAAACATGGGACACCATCTCCATTCACGGTACTGTTCTCGACCGCTTTTCAGAAAGTCTCAATATGGACCATCACTGATCGCTCAGGAGCGCGCCTTGAGCAAGCCTGTACCAACAAAGCCAGTGAAAAGGTGGAAACTTCCGCAAGGCAGACAGTGACCAGTTCAAGAAAAGAAACCTGGTGGATTCAGAAGTGCCACACCTCCCGACACCAAAGTCCTCCAACCTGGACAATCTTACACAAGCCGTGTCAATCTTCATTCTCAACATAGCAAGAAGACCATCCACGTGGCTGCCGTCCGCAGTTATATCCCATTCATGGGAAGAGGAATGTGATACTCTTTACAATGATTCCTGAATTCTGAACCGGGGAAGAAGCATCATCTAAGGCTCAGAATATGAACAACTGCTGGACCAGGAAAGCCGTGAGCGCTGGGAGAGACGATCCATAGAATTGACTTCACCATCCAGCAGGAAGGCCTACAGACTATAAACCGCCTCACCGGCAGCATTTCCAAACCATCGAAACGTCCAGTGACTGCCAACTCAATGCTGAGCAAACTCCTCGCAAATGGCGTTTCAAGAAACATTGATAAGGATCACACTCGCTCTGTCAAAAAAGGGATCACAAAACTTCGTCGAGCCCCGGGCGTGGACGGGTCACTTTCAACACCATTCTCACTAGACGAGCTTACCTCTACTATCAGACAACTAAAGAGTGGAAAGGGCCCAGTACCCTGATAACATACCAGCAGAGTGCCTGATGCAATGCGGCCCACGATGTCTAAATTGGCTCCAGGAGTTCTATGTTGCCTCACCAACCAATCCTTACCCAAATCTGGAGATAAGCTACTATCATCACACTCCCTAAACCAAACAGGCTGTCGGACACCGCTAAGAAACTCCGCCCAATACACTAACTTGTGTCCTTCAACTCCTTGAGAGGGATGATCCTGGCTCGGCTGGAGCCCGTCCGTCGAACCCATCTGCCTGACGAAATCAGCAGGATTTCGCCGTGGCCGGAGCACTGTCCACCAGATTGTAAAACTGGAAACATATGTAATGGTGTGGGGAAAGTTTTTAAAATATCGGAACACAATTATCCGATAAACCTACATCCCCTTATTCAATTATCCCTACACATGCCCTGGTTACCTTATTTAACATTTTCCTTGTATAGCCTATATTTTAAACGTGATCTGTTTGTCTAAGCTAATTTAAACAAAAATGTTCGCGATGCCTCATATAGCTCCTCACTTCATCACTCACTCACCTCACTCACTCACTCACTCACTCACTCACGCACTTACTCACTCACGCACTCACGCACTCACCACTCACTCCACTCACTCACTCACTCACTCAACTCACTCACCTTCACTCACTCACTCACACCCACCCTCGACTCTCCCTCACTCACTCTCCCCCCCCCACCCCTCATCCACTCCACACCAGAGCTTATTGCTTCCTGCTGATCACAAGAGGCATCTCCTTTTAGGTCGGGGCGTAAGTGGACAATAAGCCTTAAACCGAAAAAATTTCCTCTACTCCATGATTTTGGTGTCATGGGTTGCAGGAGATCATGCCTCTGTAAATATCAAAAATCCGCAAAATCCGCTTTGGGGAAACATTTTTATAGTATTGAAATTTCCTTTTTAACTAACATCGATAATCCTTCCGTACAGTCGGGGCGAGTGCTATTCGAAATAATGCGTCGGTCTGTGCTTGTAAGTGCAGAGCGTAATGTGGCGCTATTGGTTTCTTAGCAAGCGCGGACGCGGTAATCCCGGATGAAAGAAACCTCTGCGTGTGGTGTGTTGGTTTGTCAATAAACTCTCCAAATAGGGAAATGCGGAAAAATGGGCCTAAGTGTTGTCAAAAACTTTCATCGTTGAAAGGTATGTTTCGAGAAAAAAAATCATAATAGTTAAATCGACAAACTTTAAATGGGAAATCATAATAATGTAATGATATTTTTATAGGGACTTAGGCCTAATTTAAAAAAAAAAAAATTTAATTCGCAAAGCGTAGGTATGTCGCGAATGCGCTGTTCGATGTTACACGAAACATTGCGAAATAATCCGAGTTCAACAATTGTCATGGCAAATGACGAATTGATATCGAATCATGATCTGTATAGGCAAAATTGTGCAACGTAAATCGTATATTCAACTCTCTTAGAACAGATATATTTACTGACTCCTGGTGTTTGTAGATTCTGTATAAAAACTGTGATTTCCCTGAAAAAACCGTGGATTTTAACGAGAGTTACGTTGTACACAAAATAGTGTAGGCGCATACTATTACGTATTATTTACAAGCATTATTTCGCCAACAAAAATACGGTAAAAATATTTAATTAAAACACTGCCATGTATTGGGTTTAACCTGCAAAGTTGTTACCCATTTTGGCAGAATGGATGCCCATATATACTGTAGAAATTTAAAAAAGAGACCCCGCTTTAACTTGTGTCTTAAGAGATCTTTTAACATTTAAACATTTAAAAAAAAAAAAAAAAAAAAAAAAAAGTGTTTTGATTGAAATCTATTTGTGTATATGTGAAGACTGGATGCACTTAGTGATAGAACAAAATGCTCTCATTGTATCACCAGGAAAAAAATTATTCGCAAGGGTGATAGCAAAAGACCAAAATAATTCTATCCATAATTTTGGTTTAATTTTTTTTACTGGAGATAACACTGCCTAACCACAGTAAAAATCGCTTTGTGAAAGGATTGTGAACAATTAATATCTTTCAAATTTCGGAGGGATAACATTTTTTCAATTGCTAGTTCGGCTGTTATGATTTTACAAGAACTTCACCGCCACGTTGTTTAAATATGATCATTTCAGTATCCATGAAAGAACAAATATAAATAGAATATAAAACATGGGGGATACAACATTATAGAAACCCCAAGCAGCGAAAAAAAGTTCTCAAACACATAACCTTTAGCGGCAAAAGTCACAGTTTGGACTCACCTTATTGGTTAACCAAAAGGCAGGTAACCCGCATTGTAAGTAAGAAATGCAAACTTTACAGTATTGCATCCTCCATGTAAAAATTACAGTAGGTTGGGGGAATTCAAATAAATGTTTTAAAACATTATGTATATGGTGAGTTATTACTGAGTTTGAGAATGTATAGAATAAAATCAATGACGACACACGAAATCTTTGCTAAACCTGTCCACCAAAAAATGTAGATTTAAAAAAGTGTATACATACCTGTAAAATTTAAGTTTTTTTTTTTATGGGAAAGATACAGTAAAAAATCCTATTTTAGGTTTTTTTACCGCATTTTTATTGCCAGTTCGTATAAAATTTACTCTAAGGCTGGCGGAACAATTTTCACTTGGCACTTATCGAGCAATTTTTCAACTTACTATAATGTTTTCTCATGAAGCTATGATCAACCCGCCTGCTACCCCCTACTCACAAATTAATTAAAACACAATCCAATATATTTAGTAATATTTAGGTGTTGGACGCCCAGAGGGTCACGCGGAGTAATTTACAGGTGTATGGAAAGCCCCAATAGTCAAGCTGAAAATACCTGTTTTTAGGCCAAAATGGCAGCTGTGATTTTTCAAGGCCGCTCTGCAGCTTTTCATGAATTATGGTCTATTCAATTCTGGGCACTTCATTAGCCCGAAGCGCCGGCAAGGTGATAAATTATTGGTATATGAGTTAGGCCTAATTTGCACATTTTTTAACCCCCCCCGAAACTTTGGTCTTTTCAAACATTTTCGCTAGTCAGAAAGTGGACCGTATGGGTCAACGCGTTTTACATATATCCACGCCACTTTTGTATCTTATTCATTTCTTTGAATAATGCATTATGATGACTAAAATTATTGCGTTTATTTTTGACATATTTTTGTAGTTGTAATGTTTAATGAGTGATTCTTTCTAGGCATGTTCCGGGCATGCTTGTTGTAAAGGTAAAACAATTTGATATATAGTGAAAAGTTGATTTCTGCAATCCATTTTGTTTGTCCTATTGTAAGTGTCTTGGTTCTTACTTGTTCTGTACCTTTGATTAGAATTTCGTTTTTCAGATCAAATAGCAAATTATAGATTCTTTATTTATAGGTATTTTATTTATCCATGTATTCATGAGGTTTTACTAATAACTATACGTTTTAACAAAAAAAAAAACATATTATATCAGTTAATTTAAAAGAAAATAATCCCGGATTCCTAAAATGACAGTTCAAATCAACGCGATAGCCAGTTCGTTACAAATGCGTAGAGATAATATCACTGTGTTGTGAATAGTTTACGCTAGTAGTGCGTATGCTCTTATATGGTTTTAAATGCGCGAAAATAACGCTCTCGTGAGTCGCGTGTGAGTTTGCGTATCAGCGCACCGCATTAGCAATAGAACTTTCTGCAAAAACGTTATCATCACGAAATGTTAAAGAGTGCGATATTCAAATACTCATAACAAAATTCGTCCCCCGAGCGGATTTTTGCGGATTTTGGATAGTTATAGGTAGAATCTCTGGCATAAACTGATACACAAAATCATGGATAGAGGAAAATTTTCCGGGTCTTCTTGGCTTCACGCCCCGCACTTGCGAACGCGTACTTGGAATGGGTTTGCGCATTTGCGATTATTTCCGTGCGGTCAATAGACAAGCTAGGCTGAGCTTTTGTTAAATGCAAATAGGGCGACACTTGAGGGAAATGAAAATTTTTAGGTATTTCGTCGTTTTTCTCGCAAAATCAAGTCGATGACCACCACAGTTTTTATGAGTGCGCCGAAAAGATCTCATAAAGGTGGTTAACTATAAGTAGAAAAATCAAAAATAGATCGATTTGTTTATATTTTATGCCTGGAAAACGGCAAACATTTTCCGTTTTCTCATAGAGCCTCTGTACAAATTTTTGAAAATAATAACTTTTTTGAACAGCCTATAGCGCAAAAACGAAGTCGGTGACCCCATTTTTTATTTCAGATTTGTCAAACCCTACATCAATTAAACTACCATATATCCAAAAATTAAGAAAATCGAATCGATTATTTCAATTATCCTCTATAACCATTAACGCTTATGGAAGTCGTTTGGATCAAATTTGCATTGTTTGTAACTGAGACTTCGTCTTTTCTCAGGGGGTTTTGTAACATCATAAACACAATCAATATACATCGTCATTAGTCGTCGTCATCGTAGTCTTCATCATCATGGAACACATCGTGTCTAATCATCAGCAGACATCGTCGTCGTCTTCATAATCAGCAAGCAAGTCGTCATCGTCGTATCGTCATCCTCATCATCGTCCTCGTCATCAATCATCATCATCGCATCAGTAGCATCAGTGTCGTCGGTCCAGTCTCAAGTTTCCTTATTTGATCGTATTGCACCACCATCACGCATCTTATCTTATCATCGTGGCATCATCATCGAATAGTATTCGACTCCTTAGAAACCACAGCGAATCAAACATTTGGGTTTTAACAAAATGCAAATCACATTCAGTGGCCATTTGAATAAGAAAACAGTTCTTTCTTGGGATTTAATACTGTCGTCCAGTTAGTAACCAGTTTTTTTCATGTCTTTAACATACACACTAAAATAGCCTTTCCTTTTATTTCATTTATTACAC
>JAMKCH010044974.1:0-34279 GCA_023653785.1 Ophioderma brevispina | reverse complement strand
AGTAAGGTTTTCATTTCAAGTGCTTATTTACATCACTTAAGGATAGATTTCAACTTGGTGTGAAATTCCCATGTCATTTCTTATGGATGGGGTCCGTTGTTTCAAAAATGGCCGTTCAAAAAATCCTAAAAAAACTATAAAAGGGAAAATTTCCATTAATAGCTGGCACAGTGAGTGTTAAATTTTTAAACAGTCTCATAAGGCTGTCTCCACACCTTTTGAAACAACAATAATTAGTATAAAGCGGCTACTCAAACACATGATCTGGGGGGAAAAACGGCCTTTCACTTATTGCGTCTTTAAAATGGCACGTTTTCCGTGATGTTATTTTGTACCAGTGATATGGCAGTTTTCATTTTTAATTTCATGCACTTAAATTATCTCATATGGAATAAAAACCTTTGTGTTATATTCTCCAACGGCGCTTTTCTTGGAATGGGGCACTTTTCCAAAAATACCTGTCCAACGTCAAAAACACTATATAATTCTACATCGATAATACTAATATATCTGCCTGTCTGCGAGATGTCTGTACGGCTCCGCGGTTTTTCGTTATGCTTGAAATACGGGGCCGGATTTACATGAAGGTAGGAGAGGACTACCTGACCGTTCTTTGGAGAGTTTCAGAGTGACACAAAAAAGTCATAGGGTCACTTCGAGGTCAAGTTACGTAGAAATGCACTATGACAACCCCATTGGTCAAACACAAAAAGGACAGCTGACTGCATAAACAGCACAATCTGAGGTCAAAGGTCACTACATGGATCAAAGGTCACAAACGGTGAAGCAAAATGCACTGTTTTATATGATATATGAACAAGTACACACATTCTTCGTTATAGAATATCAGACTATCATGTCAACCCAGTTCAAAAAGTATAGCTAAAAAAAGTTTCTCAGAAAATTAACCAAGTTATTGCCAACAAAGATAATGGGTGTAAAATCATATAAGCAAGCAATTTCCAAATTATGTGGATAAGTTGGGTTGTCCGTCGGACCCTAAGAGTTTTAAGTCTGAGAGTCCGACGGACACTAAGTTCAAAGTGACATCGTCCTAGACTCCTGGTTTTAAATGGAGCGTCCATAGGACTGTGGTTGTCAATAGTTCTTTTTGTCCGTCGGACACTAAAGACTAAGTATGAGAGCGAACGGGACACTAAGTTCAACGTTCATTGTCCTAGGACTCATGTGTTTTACAACTGGAGCGTCATAGGACTGTGTGTATAAGTTGTTTTTGTCCGTAGGACACTAAGGTTTAAGTATGAGAGTCCGACGGACACGAAGTTCAACGTTTCATGGTCCTAGGATATGTTTTTTTAAAAATGGAGCGTCCCAAGGACTGTGTGTATAAGTGTTGTGTCCGTCGGACACTAGGTTTAAGTCTGAGAGTCCGACGGACACTAAGTTAACGTTTCATTGTCCTAGGACTCCGGGGTTTTTTTTTTAAAATGGCAGCGTCCCATAGGACTGTGTGTAATAAGTTGTTTTGTCGTCGGACAGAAGTTTAAGTGTGAGAGTCCGACGGACACTAAGTTCAACATTCATTGTCCTAGGACTCCGGGGTTTTAAAATGGGACGTCCCATAGGACTTTGTTTGGACTAAGGTTTAAGTGTGAGAGTCGGTTGCGACACCAAGATTTAAAAAACAAGAGTCCGTCGAACAACAAGTTTTAAATATGGAAGTCTGACGAATCAATCAATCAATAATAATAATAATAAATAATAATAACACTAAAAACAAAAATGGGGACAAATTGCTCTTTCTAATAGGTTATAGTGAGCTATTATAGTTATTCAAATTAAATTAATATTCATTATCCTTTGTGATAAGGCCCGCAAACAATACAGGACGTTAGGGGGGGGAAGAGTTTTCTCCTAACGTATTAATGAGTAGCAATGATAGCGTTTTTCCCCTTTAGTCGAAATTTAAGGTCGGTAATGCAGCAATAAATCTAGGCGCTTTGAATAGAAAATAGAGCAATATATCATATCAAACGAACAAAATACAAATAAATGCATATAAAATTGTAATGTACAAACGAAAAACACATATTGGTTGCAAAATGAAGTATACACTCTATGGACCATGACATCAAGCACGGTATAAAACGTTCAGAAAAAACGAAGGTGCAAGAGAGGGGAAACTAAAGAAATCCGTTGGCAGTAATAGAACACTAGGGATAAATACCTGCTAAATACTTCCCGGGGTGTTGGAATTGTGAAAGTTGCACATTTAGCGAAATTGGGATCGTTTAATCACAACACTCACAGAGGATAAATTGTCAATTCAACCCCTGATGTACGATAAGAAAGTTCCCGTGGTAAAAGGGAGCAAAGAAAACCGTAACGTAATACCCAGGGGGAGCGGGGCGGCCAGGCAAGATTAGCGTCGTTTGTCCGCAAAAAAATGATAATTTATAAGGAAACGGGGCCTATTAGGGAGCTTGAGTATGTAGATGTACTCTTTAGCTTGAAAATAACAAAAAGAAGTTAAATGTGATTCGTTTTTTTTAAACAAATTGAAAAAGTTAAAAAAAAAACTGATAAATGTTTAATATAGGGAACTTGAAAGTTAGGCCTACCTAAAAATCGTATTAATATCACCAGCTTATTTATGGCATTGCCATTTGGCTAAATGGTTTCTTAAATTTGGAAATGGTGTAGGAGTTGTAGGTAGGAATTTATTTTGGTGTTGATGGTTGAAGAGGGTTAGGTGAAGAATTTTCAGCTCCGTGCTAAATGATATAAAAATCCTGACCAATAGGCCTATAGGAGGGGGAATAGATGAAATCAAATTAGCTTTTTCTACCTCCAAAAAAAATTGAGGCACGTTTTTCTGGAAATTTTATCTTTGATTTCGGTTAATATTTTAACGTAACTACAAGACTCTCGCTTCCCGTTTAGTACATCTAAAAAAAACCCATAGAAATCCGATTGATGAGTTAATGAGATACTTAGGTTTGGGCTCCAGGACCAGGAAACCCCCCCCCCCTTATACCATGTATGGTCAGGGGAGAAAACCAAATAAACTTAAACCACCGGAACCACAAGGACTATTTTGTATTTATTTAAATTAAATTTATAACAGATAAAAAAATCAGCCATATTTCTTCTTAATATGTAATAATTTGGATCTTGGATTGGACAAATAAACTAAATTAGTTAAAGTTTCTTTGGGCAAGCGGCGGTTACGAAATGGCATTTTTGACAAAAATAAATGTCATTTTCGCCCATCAAAAATTTGACAGCTTCTTTTTTTTATTTTACGATTTTAATTTCAAGTATTGTTGTCTTAGGCCAAAAAAGAAAGAAAAAGAAAAAAAAAACAAGTTGTTTCCAGTAGGCCGCTAGCATTTTGATTTTGGAGCCATTTTACCGCGTTTTTTAAAATTGATTTACTGAGAAAATTTGCACTTTTAGACTTAAGTGCCTCAGAGTTAGAAACT
Organism: Ophioderma brevispina; assembly: GCA_023653785.1. NCBI lineage: Eukaryota > Metazoa > Echinodermata > Ophiuroidea > Amphilepidida > Ophiodermatidae > Ophioderma > Ophioderma brevispina. The sequence continues at coordinate 30,833 of JAMKCH010044974.1, read as the reverse complement.
TTCATTAAAAATATGTAAATGATCCCAAAGCGATAAATTCGTTTTTAAAACTAATACTGACAGTAAATGATGACTTGCAAATGTTTGACTTGCCATTTGATTGATTGAGCTATTTCTGGGGAAAATCCTTTTTTAAAAAAATAAAAGCGCATTTAGATTTTTGGAATACTCGGAAACAAAACTTGATTTTGTTGTCTTATGAACCTTCATATGGTGTAAGTTAAAAAAAATATCGCCCTCTCAAACCTTGGATCAATGTACTTTATACATTAGAAAAACAGAAGAGATCTAAAAAAAGGTGCACATTTTCTGCAAAACATCTATTTTTTTCTAATTGACACGTGGCACTAAATTAAGATTGTTTGTACAGCGTTGACCCTTTGACATTATAAGCAGTCTCAAAACCAAATAAATCCATTTTTGAGTTGAAAGTAAAGCAGAATGTAGGCCCATTTACGTAGATTATTTGACGCGCAGCAGTATCATGTTGCCAGATTTTGTTTATTGATTGGGGGAAGTCGTAGCTGGTGTCCAACTCCTAGCGTCTAGCGTACTCTATTTTATCCTACTCATTTCCTTTATGTATTTAGTGAGTATAACTATAAAGTTATTACATAACAGAAAGGTAGAAGCGTCCAAAAGAGGTTGAATTGTCACGAGGGTCGAATCGTCTTTTGGATTCTTGTGGACCGAATTGGCTTGGACGATTGTTTGGGCAGATTCGTTTGGGTACTGCTTATGAGTACACGGCTCGTGATTGGTGAGCCGAGAGTGGCTTTTTTTTTATGCATATGACATCATCGAATTACCGGCGTGTTTTTTAACGGTTTATTCATGAGATTTTGTACAGGTTTCTTCTTAAATGTGCCAACTTTTGAAATTGTCACAACCGATGTAAATTTGTTTTTTTATTTTTTAATATTATTGGTGTCAACAAATCGTAGTTCCTCGTGAATTGCACCTAAACAACGTCTTTTTCGTGCTTGTGTTATGGTCCAATAGAAAAATGCAGCGGGCTGTTGCATTAAATTGAGTTGAGTTGAGATAGCTTAATTGAGTTGAGTTAATGAAAGATAAAGTAATGTTTACTTGGCTGAGTTGAGTTGGGTGACTAGTTGATATCTTGACTTGACTCAGTTGAGTCATCCCAACTCAACTCAATCTAGTGAATACAACTTCTGTTGCATAATTTCTATGAGTGTACAACAAAGAAAAATACTAAAATAATTAAAAATTGTGCACAATTTAGTTCACAACGGACAATAGTCATTCAGGGAGTAGGCGAGAAATCTGCTGACCCAGGCAATTAGTCCAAGGAAGGCTTATGAGTTCAGACTATCTCGTTCCAGAGGATATATGGCTGATTGAGTTACAAAATAGACTATTGAATCTTATACAAGTAATTAAGTTACTAGAATTAAATATTTTAAAAAAAATCAGCTACGTTGATGGAAAAACACCAAAGGAAAAAAATACATCGCGGTTTTCGGACCGCTAGTATCGTCTGCAGTCGCGGTTTGTAAATGATAGGCCTCATATGACCTTTCAGCTTGTCGTGTGTCCTTTGATCTCATAAATGATGGTTTCCGTGTAATATCCATAAACCAAGTTTGGTTCCAATTGAACTTCAACTTTTCAATTAAGATCAATTTTACAATTTCAACCTATCTTACAACTTGACCGCACATGACCTTTAACCTTAGTATGTGAACTTTGACCTCATCTACAAATGAGGGATCACATGTTGCACCTATGACTCAATTTTGGTTGAAATCCATCGAAGTATGCGGATATTACAGGCAACCCCTTTTTGACAACAGACAACATCATAAACAGTCAACATCAAGAGACGACAACAACAGTGGACAAAGTGATCCTATGTGTCTTCATGCCTTACGGCAGGCGACACAATAAACTACACTTCCCCCATTATGGAATTCAAATCTGAGAGAGTATGGGTATACAACCAATTAGGATGAACAAGCTCCAAAATAAGAAATAAGCAAAATTTACTAAAGTCGAATGTGGGGAGAAAAAAAATCATAGTAGACATATCGACATTTTTTTACGGTGCATGTTCTGTAAAATTTACAGTTTATTGTAATATACATTCCATCAAACTGTAAAATATATACAATAAATTTGAATGCAATCCTGTAGAAGCTGTATTTTACCGGGTTGTGTTTGCAGAATGGGTGCCAGGATTTTTGCAGTATTTTTGTCCTGTAAATTTAAGTACTTAATCATATAATTGAAAATTCATAATAGTGTATAATATGTTGATACTCATTAGAATTCGATTTAAAGTTCCACCTTTAAATTTAGTCAACATAAGCCTGGAAAATTAAACATAAATCTGCAGTATTTTGCTGTATTTCCAAAATTACAGTCAAATGCTGTACTTTTTTACAGTATTTCATTGTAAACGGCACGGTTATTTCTTTTTACAGTATATACCTATGTGTTAATTATGTTAATTTAATGTATTGTTTAGAATTGTTTAAAATTACCTAAAATGTCAGGAGGATGGGGCTCAGGAATCTCCTAGATTTGTGGTAATACCATTATGCATCGAGAGACTTGAATCTTGAGGTTGAGGAAATTGAGGTCACGGGTTTAGGCAGATGATGAGGACTTTAGCAGTGTGCTGCCACTGTAATCATGCTGGTTATAGGACCTGATACTGATTTCGTTAGGCATCGCATTGCCTGGGATACCGGAAGCACAAACTTGAGAAGGTAGTGCTGAGAACTTCCAGGATTCACAGAAGAATTGAATAAGTAATGTTACTTGCTTATATGATTTTACACCCATTATTACACTTAAACCTTAGTGTCCGACGGACAAAAACAGTTTACAAGACAAAGTCCTATGGGACGCTCCATTTTAAAACCAGGAGTCCTAGGACAATGAACGTTGAAATTAGTGTCCGTCGGACTCTCATACTTAAACCTTAGTGTCCGACGGACAAAAACCACTTATTACACACAGTCCTATGGGACGCTCCATTGAAAAACCAGGAGTCCTAGGACAATGAACGTTGAACTTAGTGTCCGTCGGACTCTCAGACTTAAACCTTAGTGTCCGACGGACAAAAACAACTTATTACACACAGTCCTATGGGACGCTCCATTTTAAAACTAGGGGTCCTAGGACAATGAAACACAGAACTTAGTATCCGTCAGACTCTCAGATTTAAACCTTAGCGTCCGACGGACACTACAACGACCGGACGCTCTAAAATATGACACCGGCTAACAGTTAAAACAACGTTTTTAAAGAACATTTTAACAGTGCACCAATGTAGGATACTGCCCATTGAATAATGTCTTTCCAACTGACTTCATCACAGTTAACACCGTCATTGAAAATGTATTGGTGATGATGGCAATCCTTGGGCAGAGACATAGTGTCATCACTTTTGACCTGTCGATCTATGTGAAGGCTATGGATTTCACATTCTTAACTACCTTTCACTCCTGTATGATATTGCAGGGTTAAAGGTACAAATAGACTCCGAGGTATATGGTAGCGGTACAGTTGCAACAAAGCCAAGGCTTACTGTGTGGTGCGACACAATAAGATGTTCCACCTTCAATGGAAGCATTTAAATCCAGTCGCAGTCCGGTAGAAGTGACAGTCAAATAAGATTCCGTTGTTGTTAGCGCAGTTCATTGGGGCAGAACTCTCTGGAAATTGGGCCATACACCTCTTAACTACTGCCGCTATGACCCCTCGTGTCAATGGATAGCCCAAACTGTTTGAGATGTTTACCTGTGTATCTTACTGAAAAAAATATGGGACTGCTTGACGAGGGTCATTCTTAGTGTATTCCTAATTACATATGGCAATCTGCAGTCGTTTGCCCCCAGGTTTGGATAGATACGGCTTAAGAACCTTCCATCAACTTAGATGCTAAGCCAACAGAGGCATTCTTTGGCTGAGTCCAAACCAGAAGCATTGTGAATGCTGATTTTTATAAACTAATTCACGCAAAGATCATTATAAAGCACAGTAGCCATGAAGTTGGTTATGTTGACCTGCACATTTACGTGGTAATTTTAACACTGCACACAAAGAAAGGTACTACCTCACAGACGCATAAAGATGTCAGATGGCCTTTGGTAACTTAACATCTGAACCTAGCTGAATGACAAACCCATTCTGACTGAACGAGCGAAGATAAATGTGATAAAACCATAACCTGGCTATGATCGTTCAATGCCTCCAGAACTTGCAACGCAGCTTCTGAACTCCCGTGACTTAGGGACCTTGCATATGATAGAATATATGAACAGCAAGACAAAACTGAAACTACTGATTTCTGTGGACACCCCAGCAGAATTTGAATCCAAGATTTCGCGTCACACTAGCGAAAAAGAAGTGAAAGCAGCGTATGAAAAGGTCCATTACAGTACTCTGATAGTAGACCCTTCTTAGCCGATGTGGGGATCAAACTGCCAAGGCTAAGATAATATATCCGTGAAGGACAATCCTCTCCTTAACTTTCAACTTTACCATACTAACTCGGACATGCTGGATGGAGTCTTTGAAAGAAAAAAGACGCGTATTACTTAGATTATAACAACAGTCAGCAAGATAAGCCGAAGCTACCGCTATCCAGCATCACTTTCGACGTGTTACATTGAGAATGGCATGTCGAACGGTGCACTGTGTAGTGGTGAAGGCTGGTGAAGCACGACATTGGGTGAACTTTGCGTCCTAACACAATGCCTCCTAGCCTTCACCTGGGGTGTGGAGAATGGTTGCCACGAGTTGATATGGTATTTGACTGGCAATGGTAGCAAAGGAGTGGGCATACACTAATCTCTTATTCGAAGTCAGATAAGACCGGTCACCACCCCTGTCGCCTATTAAAGGCATAGGTTGGAAGACGGTACGATTATGTCATCCATTTCATGCTTTATAGCAAATCTAAAGCATTTAAAATACACTTTTATGGATATTTTTCATTACATCTATGCAATTCCCAGTTATGTTGGAAAATGAATGTTCATGCGGTGATAAGACGGTGTTAGTGATAACGCGCCAATCTCGAGTTGCTTCGACATCGGAAGACTATACAGTTTGCGTTTAGGCTGATACCAGTACTGTGTTAAAAAGACATCAAACCCCCATTTCTGCAACTTAATGGATCACTGTGTCTCAAATGATATAAATCTCGATTGGGTTGAAATATATTCTATTCCGTTCCAGTCATCCTTATCCACCAGATTGCATTTTCCAATTTAAAGCTTTTGCAATAGATTTCTATCCGGAATAAATTGGGTCTACCAAATGGGTATTATTGACTCTCTTCTTTTTACTTTTTGCCACAGGAAGAATTGATGAAGAGACTTGTGCACCATCTTCTGGGAATGGGCATTTGATTAACTACTTTTTCCTTTGTGAAATTGCATTTTCAAGCTAGAATTTTTAAATAATACTCATAATCTTACTATGAGGAGGTTTTTGGTGGGTATTTTGATGTTCTAATCGCAAGTTTTAATTTTGTTGTCCTTCATTCTAAATATCATCTTATAATTCTAGAGGCATAAAGTAAACAAACCTGATATCATTACGTTTAGTAATATCTAAAGTGTGTATAATAAAACTGAGAAGTATATTGCTTTAAAGAACAAGATATTACAGGTTTGGAACCGCAGATGGAACAATATCATTCTTTACATGTATGTTTGTTTTATTTATGTTATTTTATTAAATTGTTTATAATACATGTTTTTTCAGGTGTTGTTTTTTTTTAACCCCAGATAATTGACTTCTGTAATTTTATGATAGTTTTTTTTCTTGATGCTAGCAAATAATGTAGGCCTTGACAGGCGCTACGAAAAAAAAGAAAATTGTTAAAAGGCAATGGCCTTAAGAGCATAAAAAATGGTGGATTTCCTACAGTTCTTTTTTCTTTTATTTCTTGTCGTAATCAAAACACAGTATTTCGTCAAAATGATCCGCCAGAGATGGTATAAGGCTGTCTGCTTCATCACTGCAATTCTGCACTGACTTGTCCTTGTCTGGCATGTTGCTCTAGACCGTGGGCAACCAAGAGATATTCCATTGTCCTGGGTCTGTTCCACAACACACTTCTATCTGAACTGCTTCCAGGTAGTCCCTACTTCTGCAAGGAAACCTTAGATCACCCGGTTCTGGTTCGCATCTCTGATACATCGCCAATTTATCCATGAGGATCAGCTCCAATGGATAGATGCTCACTAGGTCATACTAATTGATGTTCTTGGTTGGCAAGTGTTTCTTTCCACAAGCCTGACTCTCTTAAACTCATTCTACAGCCTGTTTGATTGGACTGTGTATAAGCATCTCTCTCTGGATTTAAGGCGTTAGCAGCTGTCTCCTCTCCACACAGTTGGTCTTCACAATTAAATACTGGTCAGCTACCTCTTGCATCCGCTACCCTACAAGTGTATGTCTGTAGAGCAAATCCTGCTAGGAAATGTATATGTTTCCTGTTAGAGTTGGCGAAGACACCTGTGATAAGCCGACCAGAGGGCATTTTAATCTGGATCAAACAAACGTTCTGGCATTTGGTTTTTCTTGTCCCATACAGGGCCGCATACGGGCGCTTGCACTGCAGGTCAATAGTTTCTTGGCCAGACCCTCCGCCAGAAAACCCAAGCATCAGAGTAATCCATAAGGAACACCTGTAGAAATAGCTGAAATGTTCATGTGCACCAGGTGCATGCACTGTATTCTTCGCATCCTTGATGATCTGCGGGCAACCAAAAGTCCATTCAATATCATTTTACCTCCGCACTGGGCCCCTATACCGCTGCACATGATTAGGCCATGGCACGTGCCGGCGCTTCTTAAGGGTATGTGGTGCGGCCCTCCATCTTGTAGCCAATGAGTTTGTTCAAGCTGTTCTTGTGAACACATCTTCTTGTGTAGAAATAAACGACAGGTTTTCCCTACCATTAGGTTTGGTCGTTGTATAACAAGAGAAGTGCGAGCACTCTCCCTTGGTGTAGTCCCATTCTTGAGCCTACTCCATCGGCGCTTCTATCGCCCCTATCTGAACAGAACATCTGTTTTGCATGCAAGCACCATTGAATGAGCTCAAGTCCCCGGATTCCTTGTGAGTTCCAAAAACTTTATGGAGTAAGCATCTTTGATTAACAGTGATCATGGAATCAAAACGCCCAACAAATATTGAAGGAGACCCTCACTAGTTATTGGTGTTGGCTTTAGAGATTGTGACCAGTGCATTTTCCGTCACCCCAAGGGAAAATGGAGGTTACTACTATTGAATGGCTGAGATCTGCCCATGACTTTATTCAATCAATCACCTGACAACTGAATCGGTCGGTCTGTTCTTTGGTGTATCTTACGACAATCACTGGAGAGTGAAGACTTGGTCCCGCATCTCGATAAAGATTAACTCAAAATCAATCACTTCTATATGTTTCAAAAAAAAAACTGAGATAAACATTCTGCCACACGCCTTTGCCTGTTCCACGCATCAAATTTTTGATTCAAGTAGTTCATTATCGGCATTGTGCAGTGAAGTCACCAAGAAAATTGGCAAGGGAGCTTGGGACAGAACTTGTCCCATGATATTACGATGGCAGCTTCCAATCATTTCATTTGATCCTAGTATCCCTCAACTCCTTCCCTAAAACCTTCAACCCACCTGACCAAAAAAAAATAACGGAGCCCCGGACGGGCGTACCTCTGTCCCTTGGGTTTATAAGAAATTGCTGCATAGATAGACAACAAAAATTACTGCTATCTCCTTTTGTCCCCATAACAATTTCCTCTATAGGGACGTTAGGGATATACAACCAGAAAGATGGAACTTTACCTGTGTAAGAGGATATGACCTAGAATTGTCCGATCCATTTCCCTTCTCCAGCTTCTGACTTTAAAAAGTCACTCTAGGGATGGAAATCTTTGGATAATTGTACATTATTTCCCTCCCTCACAAGGAGCATGTGAGGGTCACAGATCAAAATTAAAAAATCTGAAACTTTAGGAATCAAAATTTGTCTTTTGTTTAAAAATATTCAAAAAAGTATGACTCTTGTATATTTGTATACTAAAGTCAATCTAAATTTTTGATGTGTATTATCCATCCACGAGTGCAGACAGTCTCCAAGTCAACATCAATAAATCATCAATATTAATCAATATTTTGCTAGTGATTTTTTTGATCGAGATCCACATGACTCCTTCTTGCAGTTCTCCTAACTTTTCAGTGAAGCTTCAATGTCCATCTGATTTTGTTTCTCTTGTAGCTGTAATTTTAAAACTTTGAAGATCCTATTATGTGATGCCAATGTAGACTTGGGTTACTTTTACCCACACACCTTCATATGTAACCCATACGAGATGCATTGATTGGCTTGCAAAAAGGACGGTGTTATTTAGGGCAGATCAGTTACAGACATCAATTGAATGCCTAAATTTTATATAAAAGCGCAGAAGGTTTGAGATATGCCTTTTATATGTTCCCTACCCCCTAAATTGATGCTTTTATTTCATCGGTTGAGGTCGGTCTCTAAAATACCCGTACGAAAAGTGCTTCAAAATTTGATTGTAGCTACCTACCTAGCACGATCCAGGAGTCCCTATACTAACAACTTATAGTGTCAAATCTTTTCCTGTAGTGGTTAGGTGTAAACTACAACATTTTTAAAACATGTCGTAGCTCCTCCACTTTAGACCAAATATGCCACATCTTGAAAAGTGTTTCAATTAAACTATTAAAAACAATAAAAAAAATAAAACCTTTAAGATACCACTTTATTTGATATTAACATAAGGGGACAAATTGCTACTGAGTCAAAAGCACTTACTCGCGGCCGGGCCTATACTTAGACGATTGGAATTATCTTTGCCTCAATGAAAGATATGAAATAGGCTTTCCGCTGATAGCACATATGTTATGATATATGTTATTTAAACGATTCAATGGCGGACCCAATCAGGGTCAAGTTTTTTTTTACTCACCCTGTACTACTAAAAGCTAAACCGATTTAACTAAAAACTCGTAATCAGACGTTTTGGTGCCATGCTTCCATGTGAGGGAGAAAGCATCATATTGAAAATCGGACCTGATCGGGACCATTAACCTTTTTAAACGTCGTGGAAATTTGTTTTCACACTTCTGAAATCTACAGATTAAACAATCTGATATTTTCAGAATGCGAAAGAAATTTGTAAACAAATTTCACTTGTTTCTCAAATAACATGCATATATGTGCCTGACAATTGGTTTTTCCCCCCGGTTATCGCCATTATGCTGGCTGTGCCATACACATTGACCACTATTGGTTTAATGTCAGCAAATTCGGCATCGACTCAATGATGCTGGTCAAAGTAACTCTCCATTGACACAAAAATATTGGCACTCCATCCAAACCACTGGCCAACATGCAGCCAATTATCGGAACTAATAATGATCCTTGATCCGTTTAAGTATAGATTAATTATTCTCTGACCACTGTCAATTCCGTATGTTTTAGTATTTAAACAATTTATCCATCATTTAATATATTCATCTCAATGTCTCAAAGACACTAACATGAAATGATATGAAGGTTTAACTTAACAAGAAGCAAACAGATATCGAGACATATCGCTATGCTTTAACTATACCCAATGTATGTCGTGTAGTGAGAGCCAATTAATATTGAAAAAAATTAGATGATAACATCGTAACTCAATGTGTAAACAACGATCAAGGGGAATCAGAAAACCAAACCCTATTTTTGGTACGCAGTATTTCACTGATCCGTCGAATTGGTTCGCGATGGCGCTAGCTGTGGTTCCATCCCTGTTATTTTTGTTTTTTTTTTTTATCATTTTTTTTTTTGTGTTGTGTGGTGAAAGTCGCAGTATTGTGGCCCTAAACCTCCAGCAATATATCAGTGACTAACTACGCGGACGGACCACCCTGATCCCAGTGCCGCGAATATTTACGATCTACCAGCGATTGGCCGGCCGCCGAAGTGGCCGGGTCTATCATGGGAGTAGGACATGGGTTTGGGCATGACGGTAAAGTCGGCTCTGGAAGCCGAGCTAGACGCATACCCCCGCAGCCGCGCGCAAGTGGCTTTAAGCCTACTAAAACGGTGATCCGTCTGCTCATTACAGTCCACGGTAAGGTATTTAGCCGGCTGACATGATTTTTCATTTTAGACTTATGGACCCATCTTTTTCCACAGCATGCGAGGACAATTGAATATTAATTATTAAAGAAACACTCTACCCTTTTGAATCTTCAAAAGGCATTTTTTTATGGGAATACAGCCATTTTTTGAAAAAATAAGATTTGATGACGTCACCTGCATTGATTGGTTTACTATTTTGCTTCGGGGGACCATTCAGGTAAAATGACGTACATATCCCTACATTGAAAAAAACACCGATTATCGTCACGTACGTCGGTTTTTGAATCAAGTAGGGAAAAGGTAAATTTTGTATCTGTTTAGGACATAATAACTGTGCTTTGTAAAAACTAATAGCACTTTGGGCATAGGGTCATGTACACACACCTTGATTTACCCTAGTCGTATTTATATATCCGGAGGATCGCCCCCGAAAGCAAACTGGATACCTGCTACCTGACACTTTACCTGGTAACCGACACGTGACAACCAACTATTCATCTCGTACCGTTTAAACTACAATACGTCAAAGCACAAGCATCTGTATCATCCGTTGTCACACAGCGTAATCGAGCAGAGTGAGACTATACATGTTGGTTTCTGTTAGCGCGGTACGTACGTAAGTACGTATGCCTGTTCTTCTAAAATTGAAAACGTAAAATTGAACCATCGTTTGAAAATTCTCAAGACTGAATATACCGAAATAGCATTGTGGGAAAAGGATTCGGCCCGGAGCGAGTGCGTGTTCATTTCCTGTTTTGCGAGCACCGAGTACCCGACAAACTTCAATTTTCTCGCTAGTTTCTAAAGGTTTCAGACCCATTACGGTACTATTTTAAACAAACATATTAACGTCGACCCTCTAATCAAAATCTCCAGAGAACCCCTCTCGTTTTTCCCGGAGATAATTTTTAATTTAAGTGTTTCATTTACATCGCTATGACGGACTGATACGTTAATCTCTCGCGCAAATTTAGATAATTTTTGACTTCGGAGCGGTGCACACAACTACCACTTATCCGCACCGCCGTAGTTGTCAAGACTATTTCAATGCATTTGGGGGAACAGTAGTAAGACTTTCAATGCAGTTCAAGTCATTGGTGGTACTTTTCAATGACGTACTACCAGGCATCGGGTCAGACTGCATGGCAAACCGCATCTTCTAACTCGATCCATTTTCTAATCCAATATAGCAACTGTTACAGATTTGTAATCGGGGTCTCTAAGAGTCCTTGGGTATCTCATGTAGGGTGATTATGTTACCATATTGAATCAAAATGTGTGATTTTGGAGGCTCAAAACTTACCTTGCATGCAATAACATTCGGTTCCGAATTCATAATTTTGACACCCTCAACTTTATTTCCCTCGGATTTCAGGTGAATGAATTTTCAGCTGTTTCTTTTCATTATTGGTTTTGTATTTAATGTACACTGTTAAGATGCTATATATTTAGGGGAATTTTTTTAGCTATCTTTATTTTTCAATATGTCATGTCAAAACTAAACTCAGAACTCTTAGGGGGCCCTATGAGGCCAAGGATAGAACGAGTTCCACACCCCAAACCTCAAATATTCACGTAAGTTTCCTTGTTGATGATGATAGTAAGATATTAAACTTACCTCTTTTCTGTTCAAAGTAGAGTTCCAAGTTCTTCCGCAATTTACACATCTTGAATATCGAATGATTGTTTTGAGGGTGCAAAATTTTTGCACCATGTGGAATCCCTCGCGACGGCATGACAACATTTTTTTTTTGCATGAAACACCTTTGCATTTCTTTCTCTCTTTGAACTGATTGCTTTTTTAATTTAATACAAAGTACGAGGACAAATTCAAAAATTGGGCTTGTCCTCAATCCAAAATGATGTTAGAAAATAATTTTTTTTCGACCTGTCTACGTGTATGAGATAGGCAGTGATCTCAGTTCCTTATTAGAAAAATATGGGACTGAAAACTGAGAGTCTAGGCACAGGCTATATGCACGACTGTCGTGCACGAAATTCTTAATTGGCTATACGACATGACAATACATACAGGCCCTGATCATTAGTCATAACAGCCATATCGTATCACCACTCAAATTGTAAATTATGCTACAGCCATTCAATAATAGGCCTCTGCGTGTGAATAATCAAGTACATTTGTGAAGTTGATGGCTTAAATTACTCAACGTTAGCCCAGGGGCCCACGTCCGTTGCCACTGTTTCATCGTCACTGCTATAAAAAGTTCACATCAATCAGCTTCTGTTCTATACCTGGCATAACTCAACTCCAGAAACTTCTGCCCTGCAAAAGTAATCCTTCAACAATAATACCCTTGAACATACGCGCCATGTCTACAGAAGACTATCGCTCTGTAGCCATGCGCACCGATACACTCTAAATCAAAAACAAGCCCTATTATCTTATTAACCCCCAAACCATTGCACTCCTGTATGGCGCTTAAATTTTGTGGCATTAAATAGGCCCCAGGGATGGCGAACTGGCGTGGCGGTTATTCGGCGTTTGCAGCCCGGTCTACTTCGTTCCGAAGCTTGGGACGAAGAAAAAGGGGAAGAAAAAGAACATTTTTTTATTTACCTTCATGAATTTCCTGTTAAGGTAAGTTTCATCGTTTACAACACCAGGCTCGTACCAATTGTGGCGTTGTATTTCATAATGTTACTTTTAAGCACTTTTCATCACCTCCGTTCCTCAAATTTTTTTTATAATGTGATAAGGGCTTTAGAATACACGACAACTTCTTCGAGTAACAATAAACATCAAATAATATAATTGAATCAAGTAGCAGGTAGGAATAACATTGGTTCCTCAATAAAATCGTGTCTAAGACAATATTTGTGTTTGCATAACACCCCTCCAACAAGGTGGCCATGGGCCCCAAGTGGGTCATTGTGGGCTACTCCTGGGCCCCTCATTGGCTTCCCCCCTGGGGCCCACGTGTCTTTGTAGTGGGATTCAAATGGGTCCTGTGGGCAAGGGATGCATGTTAACGGATAATTATATGCTTTACTAGATAAAGAAAAAAAAAGAGTTAGAGTAGGGTTGGCTCTGTTTTAATTCAAACTATTCATTAGGCATCAATTGCCATCTCATACAACCCTGGTTACAAATATGTATTATTACCGTGGTGGATTCGAACCGGGACCTCATATCTAAGTCTGATGCTCTATCCAGTCGACCCACTGTACTCCTAGCAAATTGGACATAAAAATTAGATTATTTAAAGGATTGTTGAAGTTAAAATGATTTAACACTTGTATGTTGGCCTTCATATCGACAGGGAGGTTTAGTTGACATATTACAATAAAGTTAATAATTATTGAACAACAAGAATGGAAATAAACTTTTTACCCATACAACTGGGCTCAAAAAGGGCAGCCCTGGAAATGCCCATGCAGCCTTGGCATATGAGTAAAATATAATCAGGCCGGCCCATTAAAAAAACCTACAATGTGCCCCTTAGGAAACCACTTAAAGCACAATTAAAGAACATCATTGACCCATTGAAAACTACAATGGCCCATTTGGGAAACCCAATTAAAGCCCAATTAAAAGAAGCATCAGTTTAACATTGAACAAACCTACACTGGCCCATTTAGAAAGCATGTAATTCCCTTGCCCACGTAAGCCCATGGAACCCACGTGAAAACCCACGTGGGCCCCCACTGACCAGTAACTTGGGTAAAAACCAATGATGGGTAGCCCAGATTAATCCCCCATGGGACCAACAACAAGTAAGCCCAATAAACAACCATAATGGGTTGCCTTACATGGGGCCCATCAGGAATAGCCAACATGATACACATGTCCACCATGCCCCATACAAAACCCACATGGGCCCATGAGGTATAAACCCATCATGGGTTGTCCATTTACAACCCACATGGGCCCCATTAGTTAGGAATAGCCCACATAAAACCCATGCCCACTATAGCCCAGCTTACCCACACAAAACCCACATGGGCCCCAGCCCGGCAGGTGGAGGGGAAGCCAATAGTGAATCTAACAATTTAGAGCATGGGCCTATAGGCATAGTAATAGACACAATTACATCCAGTTACAATTCACTATATAAACTAAATATGCCATCACAAATTGTTACTGAGCTGAAGTAAGGACCTTAAAAAATCATGAAACAATTTCCTATTTTTTTTTTCACTTATTTGGTGTTTAGTTCTACATACAAGTCAGGGTATTTGGATGTAATACTTATTCCCGCATACAGTGATACAACTCAAAATCTACATAAAACAGCTGATTGTGTTTACACCAGTTCAGAATAACAAAGATTGTGTTTCAGGTCAAACTGTACAGGTCATGGACACAATATACGCTTTAAATGGGGATATTCACACGGAAAGGCGTTTTGTGATTCAGTCGGAATTTGATACGCACATGTAGAAATGACAGAATTGGATAAAAAGTATACTGCCTTGTTTTTATACCATCAGATTTCAAGCCAACCACTTGCAGGTATGTTAGCACATCTTGATACCAGTAACAAATATACCAAAATACGAATTCTGATGATTTTGCGATGTTTCGGATGCAGCCAAATCGCTGCTTATCCCTTTACACGAACACAAATGTGGATAAATTTGTTGCTAAAAATCTTTGGATAAATGGGGGAAATATAATAAGAATAATCAAGCTTGGTAATCGTGGCTTGTAGGCATAATTGATATAGACTTTACAACTAATATTATAGACAGCACAATGCCACTTAGAGCAGCAGCTTATACAACGCAATGTACAACTCAAGAAACACTGAAGGGAATTTGCAGCTTTGAAAATAAATAGAGAAAAAAGTTCAATTACAAACACAAACTGAAATGGAGGAAGGAGGAAAAATATTTTACACAGAAAAGTTACCCAGAAACAGACAAAGACATGCGGATGATCATTGGCGGCTGAGCTTGAAAAGTAAACGATGATGGATAAAACGCATTGACGATGCAGATTATCATAACACCCTCAGCGTCAATTGGAGTTACTGCGCAAACACACCAAAGGCACCAGCGCTTCTTTCCGACATGTGCTAAACTAGTTTTACTTATGGATGATACGAAAACATTATTGTAACTTTTGCTGGAGAAATCACATGATTGTAAATATTTGTTGAATTTTCTGATCCGAAACTTTTTTTATTAGAATTCTGTGGGATGTTTAAATTTAAGAAGGGGATAACCAATGGTATTTACAGATCTTGTCTCTTTTGGAACCGGGGACAAATTTTCAAACTTTTTTTTTTCAATTAGGACATCTGTATTGAATATTGCAGTTCACACCGGCATATCGTAGACAAAAATCTATTCCTGACAGATGAGCCGGACATGCATGTTCTCCAAGATAATTCGGAGTGGGTACAAAACACTTCACCATAAATAAATTCAAAAATTCTTTGATGAACAAATATGTGGAAACGAATGCATAGGAAATATATGATACGTATGCAATAAGAACGGAATCACATCAAATGCCAAAAATGGTCAGTTATAGCTTGTAATCTCATCTCACAAATTTCATCTACACGAACATGTAATCCAAATACTTAACAATTAGGCTAATGTCATGTTTAAGATGTCATAATGAGCTGATTACCCCTGACAAAGAGACAAAGACACAAGAGCGCAACAGAAAATTTTAGCACGGCAGTATTGGCCATCGGATAAGTTTATGTGTAAATCCTCAAGAAGTAAAGGTTTTAGCCATTATCTTCTATTTGAATCATCAAAGTTTATAAACCAAAAATGAGGAATGGGAGGGGAACCACCCCACCCAATTAATTTTTCCACAGGGCACCCTACTGAAGAAAAGACTTTGATAACATGAATCAACACTCAAGATAAAGGCGGTCACCACCTAATATAAATTTCCATACACGGAACCACCGTGAGGTAATAATAAATGGCAAAACTTTTAAACCTAGGGTAG
Organism: Ophioderma brevispina; assembly: GCA_023653785.1. NCBI lineage: Eukaryota > Metazoa > Echinodermata > Ophiuroidea > Amphilepidida > Ophiodermatidae > Ophioderma > Ophioderma brevispina. Next base: position 14,750 of record JAMKCH010044974.1, on the reverse strand, counting down.
ACCTACCCCCATAGGAGAATCCCTGAGCGAAATTACCCTGCGGGGACCAGTGGCAAGATATATAATAAGATAAATCTAGATAATGGCTAATACAAAATGAACCTCAACCAATTTATCTGTCATGCTCTTATGCATACAAAGTTGCTCCGAGGAGAAAACACCTGGGATGTTGAAGATCTTCGAGGCGTATAACCTGGAAGTTGACAAAATTGGGAATGAAAATGGGAACTGTTAGTAATTACATAGTGCATATGACGCTATATTCAAAATAACACCGCAACAAGAGTTAATTGAGCTTGTGACAGTGAAAATACAACACTAAACTCCCCCTCCCTTCCCCCAATAATTAAACTATTTCTACTACTGCAATTACAGTACCATGTTTAATGGCGTTGCTGCACCCCTGAAGACCCATGTGGATATTCAAAAGGAGTAGGGATTCTGTTTGAAATAAATTAGGGCAGTTGAACAGTTTGTCTGAGACATGACCACGGCCCCACTCAGTTGGATGAGTACAAGCATACTCAAATAAAGGTCTATCATCCAACTCTCATCAATCAATATGGAAAATCCCAGAATTCACAATAACTTTATTGTCACCCTCCATGCTCTTGCTCCCTGCTCCATCATTAATTTAATGCTATTTCCCGCTAAACAATAATTCAGACCAGATCAATCTGGTGTTGGGTAACAGGCCCCCCTATTCCCAAGTGGCATGCTTAAAAATTCATTTGGGCCTAGGTGTAGGATCAATATGTTGGAAAAGGATTTCTATACAGCATCCTTGTTGTTCGCGTTGATACGTTCGTCTACCCTGGAGTTTTGGACCTATTCAATTAAGTCGGACAGGGAAAATGACAGAATTCACATGCAGTGCCACACCGGATTATATTGGAGGACACTCCGGGCATAACCCACTCACCTGCCATTAAATACAATGTCATTCGTATGGAAAACGAACTATAGTGTATTTCAGGGCTTAACATTCCTCACATAACATGATAACAGAAGCCCTGCGCTCATTGAATTTTTCAAAGCGCAAGAATGGTACCGAGGGCACAATCAGATGAAGCGAGTATAGTAGGTTGACCAATCCTGCACACGGAGCACACTACACCACTCCACACAAACCATACCGCCCACCCAAGGTAGCTGCGGGATTGAGTTCCCTGCGCGTTTGACAAATCGAGTCACCAACCACCCACGTGCGTGTATGGTCTGCAAGCAAAATAACCAAAACAAACCCCAGAACCCAATACATGTCCAATTGAACCTTAGTTAACCAAAAACTTGAATTTAATGCAACCCCAATAATGTGAATGGGACAATTCAGCTACCAGACTGGCGATTACCTGAAAGGAAGCATAAAAATGGACTTAATCCAATGTTCCACCTAGGTAAAGAACAAACTGTGATATTAATACAAAAAATTGATCGGTGAGAGCGACTACTCAAAACAAGTAACTTGAGAGCGACTATTCCAAAACATACAATTAAGTTACCACCTAATATAAGTACTGCAAGGCTGAAGACTCCACCTACCCAAATGTCTTGATCATCTCCTCAGAACCCCACAGCGCTGCCCGCCTGTGCAGCACCCCATCTAAACTATGTGAAACTTAAATGAAATCGGGAAAGAAAGCCAAAAGCCACCCCTCGTGAGAATTTGGAAAATTGGTAAAGAAGTAATTACTACACATGAAATGTACAAATAAAGGCCTGCCCACACGTGGCTAGAACTCAAATATTGCAACATTAGCTGCTCATGGACAGAATATAGGATTTGATGGAAGCCTGAATTGAAGTGATATATCGTGGAACCGTGTCAGTTTTTGAATACCTATCTAAGAGACAAAGAGCCAGAAAAGTGCAATCGTCAATTGCAAATTACATTTAAATTCATCACCATGATTGCAAACAGTTCTAGCGAATTCCCCTACTCTTAGAAAAACCAAAAAAGGATATTAACAAGTGCAGCTTAAAAACAATTGTGTCTCATAAGAGGAGAACACACCTTGGTGAATCTCTTGAATTCGTCCTTCTGCAACCTTCTTAAAGTTTTAATTACAAAACTTTTCTGATAGGAGTAGGCCACGCATGATATTATGTACGATGAAAAGTGCTGACAAGGCAAATTTCAATTGATAAATATGAATACAACATTATAATGTGAATGTCAGGAGCTGGCCACAAAAAGACCCACCCAGGTAAAAGACATGCGTCAAAGAAATGCGAAAATGCCAGACTTCTAAATCTGTCCTGGAGGCTAACATTCTGAACCGACGCAACTGGAACGTGACAATGCATCTGCTATGTTATTTTCAATGCCTATAATATGTCTAGCACAGAATGTAAGTTAAATTTCAAGCACTGCCAAACACAAAAAAATCGTAATCGTTTCATAAGGTTGGGGCAGTTGAAGGATTGCTTATTGACAATAGTCACGACCGCATGTTGTCGGAAATAATAATAACCTCTTCCCTTGCAACTGGTGTCCCCACAAGACAACAGCAACTGTATTGGGAAACATTTATTTCTGAAAACTAAATTGCCACCTCCCTGGAACCATTTCCCCTGTAAACAAATCCTCCAAAAATATCCCCCCTTAGACATTCTTGGTAAACCTGTAGATCAGAATCTCAAACCGGGCTTGGTCCGAAAGATTGCACGCCATAAACTGCTCAAGAAACAGCAACCATGTTTCAGATCCTTTTTGCCCCGCAAGTTAAATGTCAAGTTGCACCAAGGTTCTTGATACAACAAGTAAGATCAATTAACCTCCGTAAGAAGGCCCTGCCAGGTGTTACAGCTTTGCAAACAAATGCAAGGATCACTACTGACTGGAACTCCCGCAATGAAAAAACTTCTGAACTTTTAAAGTCGCCAGACTTCTACTAATATCAGTTAATTTATTTGCTATTTTGCGGAATCACTTACCAATTGCCTAATTGAATCAATTTATAAGCCTAAATAAGTGAGTTTAGTTGTGTGGACCTACGGATTTCTTTAGCCAGCGGAACACCTAGATCTGGACACCTTCAAAATTTTCAACAAGATGCAAACACGATAAATTTCTGAGTGCCAATAGAACCTACTAAAAGGGAAAATCATCTACAATAGGTTGGAAATTTCGTATTTGCAAGACCTTTTAACGCCCACTCAATAAATGAAAATTTCGAATAAAGCAGGTGAGCAAGAAGCTCCCATTGGAAGAGCCTTGTCCACAAAATACCTTATCCCCCACCTCATTCCAAGCAAACTGAAAATCTTCAGGATTTATTGGTAAAAGTCTAAATGAGGATTCAACATTTCTGCCTTGAGGGCGCCATACCATTGCGAACACTAACTTGACCCAGCTAAATCCAAAGCTTGCAAATCTACCAAACAAACATCAGAGTCTATGACATCATGTACCGAACGGCATCAGGAAAAGACAAATGTGAATCAGACGAATTACCAGGTTCCGATTTGGGAACCAAAGCTCTCGGAGAAATCATCAAATTAGAAATCGAATTTGTGAAAAGGGACTGCAATGTGCTTCATTCAACCTCTTTCATGATTTGCTAAACGCATTTCTGGATAGCATCTACAGATTTTCAAAATTTGGTGAAAACTCTAAAAGATCTCACACCCCGAAACCCTAATTTAAACCCAAAAGAAAACCATCCTTTAAAAACTTAGCGACTTTTTATGCGGATTAAAGATCCAATAAACGGATTAAACTTTTAAGGGTATGCGTGATGGAGTAAGTGCAACATACACAGAATTGAAAATTCTTGCATGTAACGTGATGTGCCGTGGGACAACTTATCTGCCTTTTTTGCAACTACTGGTCCGTGCCAAAAATTCCTTGCATGTGGGCGCACTTGTGGCTGTTAAATGCCAGTCTTTTCAGAACATGATGACTGTCTTGTTAAAGTCGACGCAGCCCCTAGCCGCTCGAGCCCCTGCTGGACCTGTTGTGGAAACTCGACTAGATCTGAAGTTGACTTGCTGACGAAACCCCCTCTCTGACGACCGAAACGGTTGAATGAGAAAACATGGATGAAGAACAAAAATTTTTTATTGCGAAAAATGACATAACAGACCAAGTTCACCGTCATCAAGGACCATGACTCTCTGGGTTGAATTCTTGCCGCATGCGCCGTTGGTGATCTCTGATCTCCAACCACCCCATGGAAAAACGCGCAGCATAGTCCTAATCAAAGTGCATATATTATAATCCAAAGCCACGGTTAGGATGCGCTTCTAAATAAATAGAAGAAAAAAATAAAAAAATGCAGAAGTCCAGGAATAGATGAAGTAATCATTGTTTGGGTTTATTCGACTCCAAACATCTGCCCCCTTGAGATACGGCAAGCGCCACGATTACCAGCTCCCTATATCCTGTTGCTGCATGGATCGCTTTTTTCCAAAAGCACAGCGAAATCTACATCTTTCCCCACTTATAATCTTTGGATCTCATATCTTGGGATAGACATCCCCATGGAGCACAAACAGACAAAGTGGTGGAAAATCAATTTGTGCTGATCTAAGGATCAAACATAGACGACCCCCCCCCCCCTGAATACCAGACATGCAGTTGAATTTGGAACATATGAATCATAGGAATGGACATTTAAGACTGATTCACCAACAGCAGCGTTTGAAGAAAACTGTTTTTTTTTTTTTTGTTGTTTTTTTTTCAAGCAGAAGCTGAAAAATTAGATTACTTACTACTGCAAAATGACACTGCTGGAGTTACATGTTTGCTACTGTTCGAATGATCGAACCGCAAGTAGGGAGGGACGAACATGTATTAGCAATATTACCAGTGATCACAGATGAAGTACAACACAGCATTCAATGTGCAGAAAGTAACATTACTAAAAGGAATAACAGCATTTGCAGGGCCTACATGTTATTGAATTTACCTTGCATTAAGCCGTCGGTAACACCTAGATGCGCACTCCCAAAAAAAACTTGACGCGGCTGAAGTAAGCTGGGAACCTGACTACCACCACGACCACTCAAACCTGGCCTGGTTGAATTGCTGTGTGGTTGCATAGGCTGCTGTAGCTGCCGAGGTAGCTGATGTTGTTGGTTGCCTAATCCCACATGACACGCTTGCTGAGGCTGCGCCTGAACCAGTGGATTACCGTCCCCATGAGGCAAAACTGTGGTTGATTTGGATTGAAGGCCCTGTTACTGAGGTAATTGATGTGGTTGATTTTGATTGACCAGACCCTTGCTGCCTAGGGAAATTGTGTTGGTGTCCTGATCAACCTCCATGTTGTTTGCTGCAGGCAGAAGATTAACCTGAATTGACCAAACCCTTATGCAGTGGTACTCAGTTCTTATTGTGTGTATACAACCCATCCGCGTTGTTAAACTCCTCAGGTAATGATATGGCTGTTGAGTGCAGAAATCTCATATTTTCCATGCATGGCCATGGTCAGTGATATACATACCCTACTGGCACCAATAGTGGATGGTGACTCCATGCTGCCTAAATGATGACTAGTCCTATAACCAGCTTTGTAAGCAGCATGTAACAGTTTTTCTGATGGGTTTGGGTACAGATTGCAAAATTTGCATGACAAATTAACAACTGTAGAATTGATGCTATAGCCATTTATATCCAATAATAATTGAGAATCACGGGGAAATGAATAGAGAAAGGAGGGAAAAGAAGACAGGCCGGGAGAGGTAGCGGAGAGGAGATAGAAAAGAAGTCAGGAAGAAGATGGTAATAGGCAGATAGATCAAGGAGGAAGAGGCGGAAAAGAGGAGCCGAAACTAGAGGAAACAGCTGATTGTGTTTACACATGGCAGAATAAAACAAATATTGGTGTTTCAGGTCAAACTGTAACAGGTCATGGTGCACACTATTACGCTTATAAATCTGGGGATATATCACACGGAAAGGCGTTTTTTGATCTCAAGTCGGATTTTGATTACGCACGTATAGAAATTACAGAATCAGATAAAAGTAAATACTGGCCTTGTTTTTATACACATATTCAAGCCAACCACTTGCAGGTTATGTTTAGCACATCTATACCAGTAACAAAATCAAACCAAAATAAACGAATTCTTATGTTTTTGGCGATGTTTCGGATCACAAATCGCTGCTTATCCCTTTACACGAACACAATATGTGGATAAATTTGTTGCTAAATCTTTGGATAAATTGGGGAAAATAATAATAATAATCAAAGCTTGGTTTAAACGTGGCTTGTAAGCATATAATTGCTATTTAAGAACTTTTACAACTTAATATTACTAGACAGCCACAATGCAACTTAGATGGCAGCAGCTATACAACGCATGTTAAGAACACTCAAGAAACGACTGAATGGAATTTGCAAGCTTTAAAATAAATAGAGACAAAAAGTCAATTACCAAACACAAACTGAAAGGAGGAAGGGAAATATTTTAACCGAAAGTGTACCCAGAAACAGACAAAGACATGCGTTATTCATTGGACGCTGAGGCTTGTAAACGTAACGATGATGGATAAAACGCATTGACGATGCAAGATTATCATAACACTCCTCAGCGATCAATTTTTTTGGAGGTACTTGCGCAACACCAAGGCACCCAGCGCTTCTTTTCCGCCATGTGGCTAACTAGTTTTACTTACTTATGAATGAACTACGGAAAACATTATTGTAAAATTTTATGACTGGTATAAATCACATTATTTGAAATATTTGTTGAATTTTCTTATCACGAACTGATTTTTTTAGAATTCTGTGGCTTATGTTTAAATATACGACGGGATAACCAATTGTTATTTACAGATCTTGTCTCTTTTTTTGACCAGGGGACAAATTTCAACTTTTTTTTTTCAATTAGGAACATATCTGTATTGAATTGCCATTGTCAAGCACGGCATAATCTAAAAAATCTATTCCTGACAGATGAATACCGGACATGAATGTTCTCACAAGCTAATTCGGCGTGGTACAAAACACTTCACCTTCAACATCAAATAATTCAAACTCTTTGATATACAAAATATGTGGAAAAACGAATGCTATGAAATATATGTACGTATGAATAAGAACGGAATCACATCAAATGACCCAAACTGTCAGTTATAGGCTTTGTAATTCTCATCTAAACAATTTTTCATCTACACGAACATGGTCATCCAATACAACATAACAATAGCTACTGGTCATGTTACGATGTTCAAATTGAGCTGATTACCCCTCGACAACAGAACAAAGACACAAGAGCGCACAGAAAATTTTAGTCACGGCTGTAATTTGGCCATCGGGATAGATTTTGTATGTGTAAATTCCATCATTAATAAAGGTTATCAGCCATTATCATTCTATTGAATCATCAAAGTTTTAATAACCAAAAAGGAATGGAGGTGGAACCACCCCCCCCCATTATTTTTTCCACAGTGAACCCTACTGAGAAAAGAACTTTATAACATGAATCAACACTCAAGATAAGGGTTCACACCTAAGCTAAATTTCAATACAAGCGGAGAACCACCGTAGGTAAATAATAAATTGGCAAAACTTTTAAGCCTAGGGTAGACCTACCCCCCTAGGAGTCCCTGAGCGAAATTAACCCCTGAACCAGTGTCAAGAATATAATAAGAATAAATCTAGAAATGGCTAATACCAATATGAACATCATACAATTTCATCTGTGCTGCCTTATGCACTACAAGTTGCTCCGAGAGAAAACACCTGGATTTGAAGATCTTTCGAGGCGTAATAACCCGGAAGTTACACTTTGGAATGAAAATGTGACGTTAGTAATTACATAGTGCATCTAAGACTATAGTTCAAAATAACACCGCCCCAAGAGTTAATTGAGCTTGTGACAGTGAAATTAACAAAACACGTAAACAACTCCCCTCCCTTCCCCCAATATAAACTATTCTACTACTCGCAATTACAGTACTCAGTTTCAATGGCGTGCTCTGCACCCTGACAGACCCCTGTGGATATTCAAAAAATAGGCGATTCTGTTGAAATTAAATTAGGGCATTTGACCATTTTGTCTGAGACTGACAGCCCCACTCAGTGATGAGTCGCAAGCATCGCAAATAAGGTCTCCTCATCCACCTATCCTCCACCTATGGAAAATACCAGAATTCACATAACTTTATTGTCACCTCCATGCTTCTCGGCTCCCTGCTCCATCATTAATTTCATCTGCATATTCCGCCTAAACAAAATATCAGACCATTCAATCTGGTGTTGGGTAACAGCCCCCTATTTCCCAAGTGGCTGCTTAAAAAATTTCTTTGTGCCTAGGTGGGAGGATCATATGTTTGGAAAGGATTTCTATATCAGCAATCCTTGTTGTTCGCGTTGATACGTTCGTCCTCCCCTGGAGTTTTGGACCTGGACCTATTCAATTAAGTACGGAGAGGGAAAATGAACGAATTCAAATGCACTTGCCACACCGGATTATCTTGGAGAACCCGGGCATATAACTCACTCACCTGCCACTAAATACAATTTCATTTCCATTATGGAACGCACAATGGTGTATTTCAGGCCCTTAACATTCTCACAATTACATGATTAATATGAAGTCCCTGCGCCTCATGAATTTTTCACCTCCGCAAAATGGTACGGGGTCACATATCAGATGAATCGAGTATAGCGTTTTGACCAATCCTGCACACTGAGCAACACTCACACCCCTCCACACTTACCATAACCTCACCAGGTAGCTGGTGATTTGAGTTCCCTGCGCGTTTGTCAATCGAGTCACCAACCACCCCACGTGTCGTGTATGGTCTGCAAAAAATAAAAAACAAACAGCCAAATAACATGTCCAATGAACCTTGTTAAAGAACTTTGAATTTAATGCAACCACAATAATGTGAATCGAGGACAATTCAGCTACCAGACTGGCGATTCTGAAAGGAAGCATAAACTGGCCTTTAATCCAATGTCCACCTAGGTAAAGAACAAATTGTGATATAATCAAAAATTGATCGTTGAGAGCGACTACTCAAACAAGTAACTTAGGAGCGACTATTCCAAAACATACAATTACAGTAACACCTATATAAATTCTGAAAGGCTGAAGACTTCCACCTACCAAATGTCTTAGCATCTCCCAGACCCCACTACTGCTGCCTGCTGTTTGCGCACCAATCCTAAAACTATGTGAACTAAATGAACTCGGGAAAAAAAGCCCAAAAGCCTTACCCCATCTTGAAGAATTTTGGAAAAATTGTAAGAGTCATTACTTCAACCAACGAAATGTACCAATAAAGGTCGTGCACACTTGGTCTAGAACTCAATATTGCACATAAAGCGGCCACGGACATAATATAGGATTTGATTGAAGCCTGAATTTGAAGTTGAAACGTTGAACCCCGTTGGTCAGTTTTTGAATCTTATCCGACAGACCAAGAGCCAGAAATGTGCAGATCGTCAATTGAAATTAATTTAAATTCATCAACTTCATCACGCCTGAGTGAAACCATTTCATCAGCGAATTCCCCTACTCTTAGAAACAAAAAGGGCTAATAACAATGCAGCCTTAAACAATTGTGTCTCATAAGAGGATAACACCACTTGGTGAATCTCTTGAATCGTCCTTCTGCAACCTTCTTTAAGTTTTTTTATACAAAACTTTCTGTAGGATTAGGCCACGCTTGATATTATTACGATGAAAGTGCTGACAATTGCAAATTTTCAATTAATACATATGAACCAACATTATATGGAATGTCAGGAGCTGCCACAAAGACCACCCAATTTCCAAAGACAGAGTCCAAAGAAATTGCGAAACTGCCAGACCTTCTAACTCTGCTCCTGGTGCTAACATTCTGACCGCCGCATCCTGGAAACGTGACAATGCATCTGCTATGTTATTTTCAATGCTATAATATGTCTAGCACAGAAAATGCTAGTTAATTTCAAGCCTGCAACACAAAAATCTCATCAGTTTCATAATTTTGGGGCATTTTGAAGATTGCTTATTGACAATATTCACGACAGAGGCATGTTGTTCGAACATAATAATAACCCTCTTCCCTTGCAACTGGTGTCCCCACAAGACAACAGCAACTAATTTGGGAAAAATTTATTTCTTCTGAACTAACATCTTGCCACCTCCCCTGGACCCATTTCCCCTTAAAAAAATCCTCAAAACCTATTCCCCCCTAGCATCTGTATAAACCTGTAGATCAGAATCCTCAAACCAGGCTTGGTCCGGAGATTGCACTGCCATTAAAATGCGCAAGAAACAGCAACCATGTTTCAAGATCCTTTTAGCCCCTACAGTTTAATTTCAATTTTGACCAAGGTTCTTGATTACCACAAGTAAGATCAATTACCCTCCGTAAGAGGCCCTGCCAGGTGTTCGCTGCCTTTGTAAACAAATGACAGGATCCCATGACTGCTGCACACTCCCTCAATGAAAAACTTCTGAACTTTTAAAGTCGCCAAGACTTTCTTCCTAATATCAGTAATTTATTTTTGCGGAATAACTACCAATTGGCTATTGACTCATTTCGTAAGCCTAACTAGGAGTTTAGTTGTTTGACCTACGGATTGTTTCTTTTCTTTAGCCAGCTGAACAACCTAATCTTGGGCACACCCCTTTCAAAATTTCAACAAGATGGCAACAAAACACGATAAATTTCTGAGTTTCCAATAGAACCTACTAAAAGGAATATCACAATATTGTGTGACATTGCCTTAATTTGCAGCCCTTTTAAAAAAAATTAACGCCCACTCAATAAATGAAAATTTTCGAATAAAGCAGGTGAGCAAGAAGCTACCATTGGAAGAGCCTTTTCCACAAAATACTTATCCCCCACCTTCATTCCAAGCAACTTAAAATCTTCAGTATTTATTGTAAAGTCTAAATGCTGATTCAACATCTGCCTTTGAGGGCGCCCATAACCATTGCGTAACACTAACTGCACAGCTAAATCAAAGCTGCATTTAACAAAACAACATCAGAGTCTATGCATCATTTACCGACTGCCCATCAGAACAGAAATGTTGAATCAGACGAAATTTTTCCAGGTTCCGATTTGGAACCAAGCCTATGGAGAAATCATCAAATTAGAAATCGGAATTTGTGAAAAATGGCTTCAATGTGCTTCAATTCAACCTCTTTCATGACTTTTGCTAACGCCATTCTGGATCCGCATCTACAAGATTCATCAAATTTGGTGAAAACTCTAAAAGATCTCACACCCCGAAACCCTAATCGAAAAACCAAAGAACACCATCCTTTAAAAACTTAGCCGACTTTTTATATGGATAAAGATCCAATAACGGGATTAACTTTCTAAGTGTATCGGTGATGGGTACTTGCAACATACACAGAATTGAAAATTCTTGCAATGTAACGTGATTTGGACCGTGGGACAACTTATCTGCCGTTTTTGGCAACTACTCTGGCTCCGTGCCCAACTTCCTTGCATTGGTATCACTTTGGTGGCTGTAAATGCAGTCTTTTCTAGAACCTGATGGACTGCTTGTTAAGTCGAAGCAGACCTAGTCCGCTCGAGCCCCTGCCTTGACTGTTGTTGAACCTCTACTAGATCTGAGTTACTTGCTGACGAACCCCCCCCTCTCTACGACCGGAAACGGTTGAATGAGAAACTTGGATGAAGTGACAAAACGAGACCAAAGTTCACCCAGTTCAATCAAGGACCATGATCTCTGGGGTTGAAATTCTTGCGATGCGCCGTTGTCTGATCATATTATCTCCCATCCAAACCCGTTGCAACGCGCAGCAATAGTCCTAATCAAATGTGCATATCTTAATAATTCCAAAGCACGGTTAGGATGCGCCTCTAAATAAGAGCAGACAAATAAAAAATGCAGAGTCCGTAAAAAAAGAAAACATGAATAGCTTGGAAGTAATCCGTTTGTTTGGGTTTATTCGACTTTCCAAACAACTTACCCCCTTGAGATACGGCAAGCGCCATACCATGCTCCCCATCATCCTGTTGCTTGCATGGATCGCTTTTTTCCAAAAGCACAGCGAATCTACCTTTCCCCATTTTAATCTTTTGATCTCAATATTCTTTGGGATAGACATCCCCAATGGGCACAAACATACATAAGTGGTGAAAACATCCAATTTGTGCTGATATACAGGTCAAACATAGAATAAACCCCCCCCCCCCACCCCTGAAATAGCCAACATAGCAATTTGAATTTTGACTATGCATCATAGGAATGGATATTTGAAGACTGCATCACCAACAGCAGCGTTTGAAGAAACTGAAGTCAAAATCTGAAAAAATATTTACTTTACTACTGGCACACTGATCACTGGCGGAGGTCCTGTTGCTACTGTCGACATGAGATAACCGCAGTAGGGAGGGACGAACATGTTTAAGCAATATTACCAGAGGTAACAGATGAGTATACCACCAGCAATTCAATTGGTGCAGAAGTAACATTACTAAAAGAACTAACAGCATTGCAGGGCCTACATTGTTATTGAAATACCCTTGCAAGGATAAGCGGTCGGCTAACAACCTAGGATGCTGCACTCCCAACTGACTCGGCTGAAGTAATCTGGGAACTGACCTACCACACTACCACTCAAACTGGCCTGTTGTTTGAATTTGCTGTTGTGGTTGTATAGGCTGCTGTAGCTGCTGAGGTAGCTGATGATGTTGGGTTGCCTCATCCCCCATGACCACTTCTGAGGCTGCGCCTGAACCAGTTGATTACCCTGTCCCCCATGAGCAACTGTTTTGATTGGATTGACCAGGCCCTGTTACTCTACTGTAGTAATTGCTGTTGTTGATTTTGATTGACCAGACCCTGCTTGCCTAGGAATTGCTGTTGTTGATCCTTATCAACCTCTCCTGTTTGTTCTTCTGCCAGGCAGAAGATTAATCCTGAATTGACCAACCCTTAAGCAGTGGTACTCAGTTCTTATTGTGTGTCTACAGCCCATTCTCGTTGTTTCCACTCCTCAGCTGTTACTGATACTGGGCTGTTGAGTTCAAGAACTCATATTTCCATGCAGGGCCATGGTCATTGATATACATACCCTACTTGCCCGCTAGTGATAGTGACATTCCCTTTTTGCACTAAATGAGACTAGTCCTATAACGCAAGTTGTAGGCAGCTATGTAAAGTTTTCTGATTGGTTGGGTCAGATTTGCAAAATTTTGCTGACAAATTAAACTGTAGAATGACTTCTAATAGCCAATTTCTATCCAAAATATACTAATACTTCCAATGTTATCATTACACTTGTGGTACAGAATTTTACATTGTTTGTATGGATATTTTTAACACTGATAAGCAATGGAACTATTTCATTAGCAGACTAAATATTTCATGTGTGGTAAACAGGCCCAACTTTTGTACAGCAATGTATGACAGATATTACTACACAATAGTAATTTGGTCTTTGCAGCAACGGATAAGAAGTTTCCCCTTTAAAAGGGAAGTATGGTAACCTTAAGCTTGGTGTTCCATGCATGCTATTTCTACTTCAAAATAATACAGATGTATGCAGAACAAAGTAACATGAAACGAATTTCTTTGTTTCACAAAGAGTTGATCAGATGTTGATGCCTTGCATAGTATTCCTTACAATATAGTGTTACCAAAAACTCAATTTTTTTTTCATCATTTCACAAATTGTGCAATAAAATGCAGAATATTGTCCTTTTTCCAGGACTCGTCTGGTTGAAGTAATTGCTGTTGTTGACCTTGATTGACGCAGTCCCTGCGTTTGTGATTTTCATTAACCAGTCCCTACTCTACTGCTGAGGTAAATTTTGTTGGTGTGTTTGAACTGGATTGCCCGCGGGTTGCCGAAGTGGACCTAGAACGCACTTTGTCCCTGAACATTTGACCATCCGTAGCATTATAACTCACTGCACTGGAATTAGATGAACCAGATTCCGCATCGCGTTTGCTTGTGCACGAGTTTGACGTACATTAGTATTGTTTGGCGAATACCAGACGTACCCGCACGTGTATTACACCGTCTCAAGTTCGAAGATGCCGATGGGCGTCTGTTTTTAGACTTCTTACGACCCATGCTGAACGATAATTTAATCAAATGATTGCGGAACCGGGTAGAAAGTAACCTTGTCCGCGTACTCTAGTCCGGGAACAATGGTGAACAATAGGGCCATCGATCTCATTGACTCTTCACGCAACATTAAGTTCAAGCTTTATTCTCGTTAATCGTCTATGGAGCCCCCCTGCTAGCGCCCACGGACTATAAAAAATCCAAAATAAATTCCAGTAAACAAAACACGTACGAAAAAGTTCCAATGAGCTTGAAATTCCCGAAGGAACAGTAAGAAATACCTTCAAATAGCTGTAGAAAACACTGATGAACACGAACTATGAAATGCGACGATCGTCGGGAACGATCTTAAGAAAAAATGTTTGCATAGGTCCTATCCATCAAAGACCAATATGCTGTGATCCAAACAAAAATAGTGCAAACCCCTGTCATAACAGGCACCTCATTGGTTCACTCGCTGACCGAAAACAACTGCAATAGCAACGGCACAGGTGAACTAACTCTGACATGACACAATGGGTTTCAACCATTTTCCCTTCTGCGGGGGTAAAACGCTCTCGAGGACTCGCTGGCCTTCGAAAACTTTATTTTTTCTTTTACAAACATTTTCTTTGGTTAAAACTAAACCTTGTCCACACAGTCAAAAAGCATATTTAATTTTTTTCATTTGTTAGCTGTCGGGGCCAAAACAAGTCAATTAGATCGGCAATAACAACATAGCACAAGGAAGCCCTCTTGGTGCTTTA
>JAMKCH010044973.1:0-39935 GCA_023653785.1 Ophioderma brevispina | reverse complement strand
GCAATGAAAATTTCATCAAATTACAGAGCATGTTTAGTTAGTGGCATAAAATACTGCCATAATTAGTTGTCAAACAGTTGTTGAAAGTTTCATTTATATAACAAAACGAGATAAAACAAAAAATATCAATGGAGCACTTGACAATTTGGAGTATTTATTTATTCCACTAACTACAGCCTGTGCAAATTTGATGAAGGTTTCAATGTGGGCAAATATGATTTTTCATAAAAACTTCGTTTTACAAATATTTCTATGGGAAATGGCCTACAGACGGTGCGTACATACAAATTGGGACCTTTGTAGGCCTATATGGCAAGATTCCCGCATGGATTGCTGATTTTTGCATTGAGGTTAATAGTTCTTGTCTGTTCCTACTTATATCAGTGTCAAAATTATGTCGCCATTGTTATAGTTGCTCTAAAAATAAGAGCCAATTTGCATGGTGGTCAAACAGCTGTGCATTACATACAGGTGGGGGACTACTTGTTCGAAATGAACTTGTGGCAACTTGAAATCACTAGCTCCTACAGTATGAATTAGATCTTGTGACTTAGCATTCTAAGAACTTTAGGACCCTCAACAAAAGTGATCGGTCAAGAGGTCAATCTGGGATCAGACAAACAGCATCCGGCAGGGTATGTGTCCTTTGAAGGACACACTCATGTCTGTTTACCTTGTTTGTCCAGTAAAACTTGGAAGTTCCAGCTAGGTGTATTTTACAAGCTATCAAGACATCTGCATCATAAAATCTCCTCTTGTCCCTTTTATACGTTTGAAATCATTCTCTGTGGTGACAGCATATGTGGGAGAGGTTGTATATACCGATTGTTGATGGACACAATGCTCGATGATGGACGCCTTGGAGCGGCCATCCACCCTGTACAGAAGACACCCAATAGAATTGGAACAAACCGAGGTCAACAACGTGAGGTCAAATCCACAGTGAAGATGACCCCGTGTCAAGACATGCATTGAGTACTTCTTGCAAATACAAAGAGGAAAATCTTAATTACCATTTGATGAGTCTTTTGATGCAAATGGGAATGCAAGACACAAGTACATACAATAGAGAAGAGAAATATGACTAACGATGAATGGAGAAACTGCACCAGAAGAACGTGTTGAAGGAATGAGAGTGTGGGTGGTGTTCCTTGTTTTTCCCCAGCAGCTTTCTGTAAGAAATAAGAAATATTCACATAACAGCAAAAATTGCAGGATACCACGTGGAGAATCCCAAATCCACAACCCTTGCATTTACTATGCAGGTTCCAGCAGTTATAGAGTGACCAGTCTTTCTAGCCTCTGTATATGGGTGGACTGGTGATGATATGGTTTTTTGGGTCATGTCCTAATTTCAGCATGGTTGTGGTATTGTGATTTAATCTCCCGCAGTACATCCATGCAATTTACTATTAGGGTGTTAGGTCGAAAATAGGTTATAATGTATTATAACCTTGCGGTTATGGGCTTGGATGTAGCTCAAATGTTGAGTCGAGACACAAAGTTGAGAGGAGAACAGGATCGACCCTTGGTGTTTTACTACAATCATTCATAGGTTCTCTAATGCCACCAACCCATCAACTGATGACAATATCCGGTACAAGGATCTTTGACTCATCAATATTTTACAGAAATGTCTTGAAGATGATGTTTGTAATGACCATTATTATGGGAAGGTCCCACTTTTAACCCATAGCCGTTGTCTAGATTAGCATAATTCACAATACAAGAAACTGAATAATGACTACAAAAGAAGTGTCCTCATGTTAAGGAGAGAAAAATGAAGGACAAACACGTAAAGGATTAATTCGAAATATTCTGTGTTGAGATTGCGCTCCATGATGCATTTGTATTCCTTAATGCAGACAAATAACTAAAATATTTCATCCTTTTTACCGCCCTTTGCTCACGCATAATTTCCCCCCATCTATCTAATTAGCTTGGTGACAGTATGTTGGTAACTGCCAAGTTTCAAAGCTTTTTTCATTGAATCTGGTTTTCCGGAAATGGGGATACTAAGTTTTGGGGATGAGATAAGGATGATTGTGGACGATGGGAGTGATCGGTAGGACTGAGAATCTGGGAGATATATTCATATTCGGAATATGGTCAATATGATGTTACCATTGATAACGCGTTTACGTGCCGTTTTTTAATCACTTTAAATTTTTTCCTGAAATAGCCCTTTGCTTTAATAACTTCTTATTTAAATTAAGCGCAAGGATTTCTTCCTCATGTGATTTGTTGTGATAAATTCTGAGACTTTTAATTCTGTTTTTGGCGAAGGAATATGTTAAACCAATTTGGAAGGAGCTTCTTAAGATCATTCAAGACAAACATGATATGATTTTATCATGTCAAAACTTTGATGAGATTTTGGGTCTTGTGACGACGGACAAATTCATACTTATTTGTTATTATGTGAATTTATGTGTGCAAATTACTATATTTACATCTCTAAATTTCAAAACAAAGAGCCCAACTTTTTAAAATCTTCTGAAAAGTAAGTAGGGATTGTGAAAAATTATGTATAGTATAACAGTTTACCATAGGATACTGTCTAAAACAAAAAGGCTGATCCAGAATTTTATACAAAGTTGTGACTTTCTATATGAAGAGATCAATTGTTCTTGGTATTTCACACATAAGCTTTGTTGACAAGGATTAGGTATATTGGAAAAACTTAGAAAATGATTGAGGATGAGGCGCCATCCTCAGAAAATCTGAGTCTGCTTGTTACGAGTTTGATACTTGTTGTAACCGCCGATAAAACCTGGACATCCTCTTGTTGCCAGCTGAGTATTCGCTGGTTGTAGTGCACGTAGTATCCACTGGTTACTGGTTCAAGCCTTGGCTCATTGCATCTGTTCTGAATTATGAAAATCGCAATTGTGTTGTGTTCAAGGTAAGCAGGGCTCGTTCAAGGTAATAAGTTAGATGGACCAGTGACCTGGCAACGGTCTTATTCTAACTGCTCGACAATAGCGAATATGCCAGTGCCAGCCTCAGTCAATAGCATACTTCGCTCCTGGTAGTAGGCTATTCCACCTATTTTTTTGATGCTGTCGGTCATTAATACTGATGTTGTGAACTTTTCTTTCCTTTCCCTTATCTGCTGTATTCTGGTTGCCTGAAGTTGTTAGATTCATGGGGTAGGAGAGAAGGAGAAAGATCTTCCCTAATTGCATTACGCAACGCCGATTATCCCAATTATATCACTTGGCACTCATTGTAAAAAGAATAGACCAACAAAGGCCGCTTATCGGCAGGGAGATCTTTCATGTTCCATGATCATCGCCGACAGATAGCTGGGCACGCTCAGGTGGAACAAGAGTATGACCTGTGCGCAGAAGGTATATCCCCGATGCGCAGTGGTTTGTTTACATGTGGAGACCTAGAAAACAAAGAGATTGGGTCGATTACAGCCGAAATTTTGAGTACTCAGTCCAAAAAAATCGGAGAAGCCGTTACTAAGATGAGGTAATGGATTATATTTTTCTCTAGTTTGACAAACTGGGATGTTTGTAACGCCGTATTTCTTAAGTATGATATGTGGAGACGAAATCTAACTGAATTGGGAAGAAAAATGCCGTATCTAAACAATACACCAAACTTGATAGTGCCCGAAGTTGCCGTTTTCTCAATTTGGTCCCGAGGTTGGTCATATTTACCCACGATTGTAATGTTTAGTTAAGCAGATAATGGTAAACTTGGCATTTTGATATAAAGCATAAATTTGCCAGAGAGGTAGAGAATTATAAATTTGGAAACAATTGGATATGGAACACCTGCACAGGCAAGTTTCAATGTCACTAAGAGGTCACAAAAGTCAATTGAGTTCAATACATTAAAACATGCGAATAAGGTTGCATAACTATAACACATTAACAGTCTCATGGTCTATTGGACATATATTTCGACTTAATCAAAGACAGGTCCTCTTCATTTAAAGGGACACGAGATTTATGAGGATCAATTTGTATAAATTGCGTGTGTTGAGATTCAACGAGGACCCATTTCGTAGGTTTATTGAATACAAATAAAAGAAAAACAAAACACTAAGTTTGAACTCCCCTGCTGTCTGATCGGCCCCATAAAACAGCTACTCGGATATCTGTCATGCACAACAGAAAATACAAAAGATATTACATGAAGATGGCTTTTACAGGCTTATTGTACCTCCAGGTTTGATTTAATATATTGGTAAAATTGTTTAAAAAAATGGGGGGGGGGCAGTTATTTTGCTGGCGAATGTGTCACTTTATTTTTTAGTGTGGCATTATGATTTGGTTTCTATAAAGGAGTAAGCGCAAGCCGACTTTAATAAACTCGGAGATGAGCAAGCGTGCATTCGTTTTCGATTTAGAGCGCAAAAATTAATGAAGCGATTTTCCAATTCTGCATTTACCGCGAATTTGAAAAGCGTTTGCAAAATCGCGTAGAACTTTGAGTTTGATAGGACTAGTCTAAGAACGCGCCTGCTTAATTACGCGTCTCACCTATCACGCACCCATTTTTTGTTTTGCTGCGTGACATGTAGGAGTAAAATAACGCGAGACGCATCGTCTCTAGTGGACGGAAATTGCCCTCTAAAAAATGCTCCTTTTTCGTCCATTTCAGGAAAACTAATCTGGTGCACCATTTTTTAGTCGTATTTTCAAGTATGCAACTGATGACCTAAACATATGTGAACCATCAGAAAACGGTTCGGCCCCTTTGCTATCTTTTGGAGGCACTTTAGTATCGGACAATCACATTTTCGCATAGAGTTGCGGTAAATAATGTAACATTTTGAGCAAAAAATGTACTTTTGAAAGTCTTTTTTCTCAAAAACGAATCTGGTAGCCAGATTTTTTATTTCAGATTTGTTATCAGGCACAAATAAATGTTCATATATTCAATTTTAAAGAAATTCGACGGCGCCCTTTAAATCATGATGCCAACACCTTAAAGTTCGTACATTAACATAACCATGAACCTTTCATTGAAGAGATTTACAGGGACATAGATCACTGGGGAAAATTTCGGTGAGTTTGTTTGAAAATGCTCCAAGTCTAAAATCAATGATTTTAATCACCAAAGGCCACAAAATGGAACATTCGGATTTATATATGCTCCATTGTTGTTGATATTTGTTTATTACTCCAATAACCTGATGGACTCATTATTCATGCGGACTCTTACATGTTATGAAAGTTTGACCGCTTTACCACTTTGATAATGTAGTCCCTTCCGATAGCAACTTGATCAAGAGCACATGCATGTCTGCCTATGCAATGGAATAAAATACGGAGTTACCAGCCAATAAGAGTATCCGAGTAATACTTCACCATTGATAACTGAATTTATTCATCTGTGTATTTCCTAAAAACATAAATACTATGAAATAGATTTTGATTAGGCCTACATTGCAAATAACAACGTACTACGAGATCAATGTTAATGCTGAATGCATGTGCTTCAACATTGCATCGATGTACATTACAATGCTGTGGTAAATATGGCGATGGGACGTCCATTTTAACAATACTTTGTACACGAATCATGTGCTTAAAACATGTATTTTCTCTGTGAAAATCGGATAGCGCCAAGTGAAAATCGGATAGCGCCAAGTGAAAATCGGATAGCGCCAAGGGTCTCATTTATTTCACCAAAATGTGGCCAACTTCCGGACAAAATTGAAAAACGGGCAACTTCGGACACGGTGAAGTTTGGTGCCATTGTTTAGATACGGCATTTTCTTCCCAATTCAACTTAGATTTTGTCTCCAAATATACTTTAAGAAATACGGCGCTAAAAACATTCAAGTTCTTAAAAGCCGAAAAGTACGAGTTAAAACTAGAATCAATGTAATCATCTTAGGAACATGCTATCTCGCTTTCTAATAAATGATCCGAAATGATCTTGTTTACCTTGAAGATGATTGACGGTGACGTGGTTCCATGTCTAAAAATAATCAATACTCAGTATTTAATTGTAAACATTTATACCAAGTTTCATGCTTTTATAAAGAAATGCACAATTCTTACAATATATGTCGCTATCTGCTTAACTATGTACATCGATGCAATGTTGATGCACATGCTATCAGCATCAATATTGATCTCGTGTTGTATTGTTCCAATACAATAGTTTTACGACCTGTTTTACGAGGGTGGCGATGATCATCGGTCAAAGGGATTTGGGAAGAGCTTTCTCCTTCTCTCCTCCTCCATGGTTAGATTAGGTAGGGTAGAGGCATCTGAATCCAAAAAAATCAAGACCTCGCTGATGTCGCTGTGGGGTACACACAAACAGATCCTCACACAAACAGATCCTCACAGATGACGATTCATATCCCCATACGTTCTTAGCATGAGAGACAACTGGGTTGTCTTTTTTCTTCTATCTCTTGGTCACAATATGTTTCAATATCTACTTAAGTTATTCTTTATAATTTGATGTATATGATACTTGTTTTTACATAGATCTATTAATTTCTATTTATAATTTAATAAATGTTTTCCATTTTTTTTCGATGTAATGTACCAAGAGGCCTCTGCATTAGGCGCTATATCAAGATTATTCTTATTATATTTACTATGTAAATTTGACCTGCAATTTCATTGTGAGAATAAAATATTGTGGTATCATATGTAAATAAACTATGGTTTATATAGACGATAAACAATAATGGACCCAATATAGATCCTGGCGGCACTGCACTTTAAAGGCCGACTCAGAGATTTCCCGATGAGGGCGCCCTCAATTTCCAAACAAATTGTGTTTTTTGCATGTACATAATGCTTGTCCATATACTAATCACTGTGTGAAATAGCTAAGCTCAAATCGAAGTCCTTCATATAGAAAATCACATCTTTGTTTAAAAATTCCGGATCCGGAAATTTTGTTATACACAGTATCCTATGGCACTGTTATATACACATAAATGTTTACTGCATCAAAACGAAAACTCTGATTCATCTTAAACTTTGGAATTGAGCATTCTAGGTGACTATCTTTAGTTCTAGTTGATTATTTATAATTAATATATTAAAAAAATATATTCAGAAATCTCTGAGTCAGACTTTAAGTTTGAATTACATGAATTTTAATGAAAATATTAAACTTTATTACATTGGTGATCTTAAAACCATCCAGTAATTAAAAGGGGGTGGCCAAATTTAAGTGTATATTTTTTGTTGCATAAATTAAATGTTTACCGATGTATTAGATCACACATGTCCAATATGGGTTATGTAAAAAGATCAGCTCATTAAGATGATGATTTAGAATTTTCTGTCGTGCACGACATAATTTTTTTTGTTCGTTTGTTTGCCCAATAAACCTAAACGGTATTGGTAGATATTCTACAACCAAATGCAAATTGAAAGAAATTAGTATCCTAAAAAAAGCTCATGTCTCCCTTTAATCTAGAGTAAGGGACGAATTCAATACTCAACTGGCGGGCGTTTTCCGGTTCTGCGTGGTTCAATTAATTCATTGAGTTTGCTGAAATACTTAATCGGATTAAAGGATTCAGAAGATTGAGCGGATTAAATGAACCGCCTGGAACCGGGCAGAACCGGAAATTGCCCGCCGGTTGAGTATTGATTTGGTCCCTAATATCATACTGCTGGAGGTTTGTGTTACCATTGAGTTTTTCAAAGATAAATTTGTACCACCCCCTGTTGGAGATTCAGGTAAAGGCTTTCAAATGGGGGAGTATAGATATCAAATGGAATATCCCATTGGTTAGCTACGTTTGAAATGCACTTTCCTCTGTGGCAGACTTCATTTATGTTTTCCAATACAGCAAGTTGAAGATCCTCCTTGAAAGTACACACATCGATTGTTCAGGAGATGACCTCTTCTGAGCTCCCCATATGGCTCATCTCCCTAGGATAATTCTGAGGAAAATATCCCCATCTTTTCTACCAAAACAAAGACAGCGATCATCATAGAGCTGACGGTCCCAATGGAGGAGAACCTATCCAATGCATATGCAAGAAAGAAGTGCAAATACCAAGATCTAGTGGCTGACTGTGAAAGCAGAGGATGGTCTACATACTACTTTCCAATAGAAGTAGGAAGCAGAGGTTTCTGCAATACATCAGTCAAAAAATGCCTGGCATCCTTGGGCATTCTTAAAGGAAAGAGAAAGGCAATAACCGATACAGCGGCCAAAGTTGCACTCAGAGCGAGCTATGTCATCTGGTACAGCAGAAGCTCAAAGGCATTCAGACAGATGGAGCTACAAGCAACTCCAGCAATATGTTCTGAGGAAAGTGGAATGGTTGAGCGCTCACAAACTCGCCAAAGCCTGGTCCAAAGCCCAGAGACCTCGGCACCCACTAATCTTGACAAGAGATACTTCTTAAGGTAATTTTTCCGCTACTAAGTCACCTTCACAGAGGGAGATATATGCATGAGTGCTTACTTAAACTGATAACACTAGGCTCCGAGGTACAGCGCTGGTGTTCTACATGTACCAATGAAACTATTCCTCCAAATGCATTCTAATTTCACATTTCTTCAAATGACCCTACATATCTGCCATCAAATACGTAACAATTTACTAAAATGAATGTTCATACATGTAAAACTGGTTTTCAAATTTTGTTTTGTAAAATGTTTGATGCTTGCTATCATTACACATGACAGTTATTGAGGTGTCGTTAAATTCTCAGACTCAAAACGTTACAAAAAACCACTCATAAGTGGTACAACTTCATTGCGCCTATCAATTGGGCTATTCCGTTCAAAACTAAATTACATACAATACACACGTGATCTATTGTTTAACGATTTAACACACTGTCCCAGAAAGCATTATGGAGAGTTTTGGTGTCTAAAGCATTGGGCATAGGTTTTAAAAAAGGGAGTACTTACTTCCAACCAGACATGGATCCGTATACTAAGGAATTGGTTTGTATACCGATCTGAATAAACAGATTACACTCTACCTCAGCTGTTTTCTGTCCTGAATTACTCTCATACCTTCTCATGGTTCATTTTGTTCCTCTTTCATACAGCAAATTTCCCAAGGGCGAATTGTAACAAAGTGGACGATACATGCTAAATTCTGGACAAAATGGAGCGTAACCCTCGTGTTCACACAAGACGCAAGATAGGCCGTTAATTTTGGGTACCTGTCCATGACACCCTAGTTCTGCTAAGAATGGATGTGACCTCACCTTGGTGGTACAATTTTCGTTCAAGAAAGTTGGGTTTACATTGTTTGCTAAATACAAGGATGAGATGCTGGATTTACTCTGTGAGGAGGTTTATGACAGTGTGGGAAAATCCCAGACATTGAGTAACATTTTCCAATTGGAGGAGTATAGCGCGGAAACTAGGGAAAAGTTGTAAGGTATATCGAAAGCCAAACATGAAGGACTGAAAGTAGGAAATCTCGAATGGGTGCAGCTACTGTGGATCATTAGATATACCGGTAATTATTCCCCTCGTTCAAATCTTTAAGAAACGGTGTAAAAAGAATCCGTCCCCCTGGAGACATTGTTCCTGCCCTGCTCTTCTAGACATAATGCTTGTAGAACTGAATGCCCTATACTTACTATACAAGCCGCACCACGAGTCCAGTAACTATTATATATAGACCCAGTTAACATTCCTACTCACTATCTTTTTGTTGCCTGCGAATCCATTCCTGCGACGGCGTCTGTAAAAGACGTACGCACGTACTTGATGAGGGCGCGAGCAATTCGGGTGTCGGGGGCGCTCCTTGTTCGATTTGGGGGCGAAGTGTGGAGGGCGGCGCCCAGAGGGGGTCAGTTATTACAGGAATACATTACCACTGATCACGCCGGCACGCTCAATTCGAGTATACCAGTGGTATACAATACAAATGATGAGAGATGATGATGATAGCGAATATGACGACGACAACGATGATGATAATATAATGATTATAAATAATATACTACTTCTACTACTATAATCATAATAAATAATACTAATAATAATAATAATATTAATAGGCCCAAACTGATAATGTCACTCTTTATGGTTTAAATACACGTGGATGCCCCCGGATTCGTGTTTTTATTTTTTCATTTGTTCATGAAATTAATTTCAGTACGAGATCGCTTGCCGCCCAGGTTTGTACGGAATGAATTGACAGTAATCATAAATCAATAGGGGGGGGTAGGACACATTCTGCTCGATTTGGTATTGGGATTTCAACTGGGTAATTTGGGGAACTCTACTTCATTTCGTATGGCAGTCTCAGTCCCCGTGACATTAAAAATCATCTCTTAACCTTTGTTCAATCAAAGACTCTTGGATATCATATTACCTTACAACAAAATTATTGACCTTTAAAATCCCCGTCGGGGTTAGTGATTAACCCCGCCCTCTGCAAAATAGTGTAATTTTCCAATAACGTCATTTGGATTTAAATATTGGACCACTAGTCTTTATCAAGTCTACTTGTGTAACCCATGAGGTGGCGGCCAAGCTTCATTCATAAGCGCAAAACTGCCGAACGAATCATTGGACGAGCCTGAACAGTACTTGGAATTTTGAATCCTGGTACCGTTTATAAGAGATCATTGAGTGGCAGTGGAATTCCTTCCCGTATGGAAGAGCCGCGACCGATCTACTAAATTTGCCTTGCTTTAGTCTTTGGTGATAATTGTGCTGCAAAACTATCATCAAATCGTTTTTAAAAAGACCGGACATGAGAGGATTGCTTCATGCAGGGTCCACGAATCCTATTCCACGGTGGTGATAGGCTACCTGGTACCGTTACCGGGCCTGGTACATGTCCGCAGCTATAACTAGTCTGCCTGAGACATAACACCAAGAGCGGCCTAATTAGGAATGTGGACCCACTTAATGTCCTTTAGTGAATTTGACCCCTGTAACTTGACCAATAATGCAACAAATGTCATTCAATGTATTTTTACGTGTAACAACATTATAGAATGTTTATCATTGAGTTTCAACTAAATCCAAGAATGCCAGGGCTTTTGACCTTTGTCACCTCATATAACGTGACCCCTGGGTCACGAAAAGGGTTGTGTATTTTCTGTATTTACAATATCCCGAGGATTATTTTTTGTCAAATTTCACCATTCAAAATCGGAGCTTGTTGACGCTTTGACCGCCAAATCAAAATACCTTGCATACAGCAGGTCATGAATCATACCTGACAGTTAGGTCACTGTACTTGTTTGGGTTTTGAGCCTAAAAATTTTGCACATTTTTGGAAATTTTTGGGTTTTAAAAACCGTATTGACCCTTAATGACCTTTGATCACGAAACTGGACAACCCGAAGACCTGGCTAGTCCAATACATGTGCTCTAATGATATCACTCTGCTACGTATTTTGTAAGGACAAACAACAAAAAAGAGCGATTTTTGAATATTTTTAACAAGTTTTTGCTTTCAAACCGGAAATGACCCCTTAATGACCTTTGGACCCTTATCCCTTAACACCCATCCATGAAGCAAGGATCAGTGGTTCCTCTGAACCAGTTTGGTTGATATCGGCGTCATGCTGTAGAAGATGATAATTTGTGCAAGCAAAAATTACATATTTGACCGCGCCTGGTTGACCTTTGCACCTCTATACCGTGACCCCTGGTTCACGAATAATGGTCACTGTATTTTTCTGTATTTCCGATATCCCGAGGATATTCCTGTCAAATTTCAGTTCAATCGTAGCTTGTTTGTAAAATTTTGACCTTTGACCTTGAACTTTGACCTTGGGGTGGAGACATCCTAGACCTCTTCTACTATAACTTTACATCAACTGTAAAGCAATAACGGGTACGGCTTTATCTGTCCTCTAAAGGCTGACATAAATCCAATTTGGTCTTATTTTTACATTGTTTTTTTGCAAAATTGACCTTTTGAGACCCCCTTGATGACCTTGATCCTGGTATGCAAACCCTCGTTACACAACAAAAATGCAGTGTTCCAATGCAAATAAAAAATCTACTACGGTTAGTTCTGGAGAATAAAAAGTCTTAAAAATTATTGAACCTTAAAACCGAAATGACCTTAAATGACCTTTGACCTCCAAAATAAAAAGCCTTGCATACACCAGGTACATGAATGCATACCTGCAATTTATTCACTGTACTATTTTTGGGTTTTGAGATATATTTTTGGATATTTGTTGGGTTTGACCCGGAAGTGACCCCTTACTGACCTTTGATCCTGAAACTGTGGACAATCTGAAGACCCTGGCTAGTAAACAATACATGTGCTTTAAGGACCTTACTCTGCTACTTAATTTGTAGGACAAAAGCGATTTTTTGACTATTTTTTCCACACAATTTTTTGGCTTTCAACCCGGAAATGAACCCCCTTAATGACCTTGACTCCTTATCCCTGAACACCTATATGAATCAGGGTCGTGGTTCTCTGAACATTTGGTTGATTATCGCGTAATGCTGGTAGAAGAATATAAGTTGTAAACAAAAAAATTACATATTTTGACGCCTGTTGACCTTTGCACCTCTATACAGTGACCCTACCCTAGGGTCACGAATAGGGCACTGTAATTTTTCTGTATTTAAGATATCCCGAGGATTATTTCCTGTGCAATTTCAGTTTTCAATCGGAGCTGTTTTTTAAATTTTGACCTTTGACCCTTGACTTTGACCTTTGGGGGTGGAGACTCTCAAGACCTCTTCTACTATAATGTTAAGCACTGTAGACAATAACGGGCTTTATCTGTCCTCTATATGCTTAGATAATACAATTGGGTCTTAGTTTTTAGCATTTTTTTTTGGCAACTTGACCTTTTGACTCCCCTTGATGACCTTGATCCTGATATCAACAAACCTCGTGTACACAAACAAAAGTGTCATTGTTTCCAATTGCAAATAAAAAAATCTACTTCGGTTAGTTCTGGAATAAACATTCTTAAAAATTATTGACCTTAAACCCGGAACTGACCTTCATGAGCTTCTGAAACCTCCAAAATAAAAATACCTTGCATACACAGGGTACATGATGCATATCTGCAAGTTAGGTCACTGTCCTAGGGTTGGGTTTTGAGATAAAAATTTTTGAAAATTTTGGGAATATTTTGTTGTTTTGACCGGAAGTGACCCCTTAATGACCTTTGATCCTGAAACTGTGGACACCCGAAGACCGGCGTGGCTAGTAAGATACAATGTGCTTTAATAATGACCTTCACTCTGCTACGTAATTGGTAGGGAAATCGATTTTTTGAATATTTTTCACAATTTTTGGCTTTCAAACCGAAATGACCCCCTTATGACCTTTGACTCCTTATCCCTGAACACCCTATAGTAAGCCAGGGTCAGTGTTTCTCTGAACCATTTTGATTTATATCGGCGTAATGCTGTCGAAGAAGATAATTGGTGTAACAAAAAATTACATATTTGACGCCCTGTTGACCTTCAAATTGAACACCTCTATACGTGACCCTGGGTCAGCGATAGGCTCACTGTAATTTTTTCTGTATTTACGATATCCCGAGGCTATTCCTGTCAAATTTCAGTTCAGATCGGAGCTTGTTTGTAAATTTTGACTTTGACCTTGAACTTTGACCTTTGGGGTGGAGACAATCATAGACCTCTCTATCTTCTTCTACTATAATGTTACATCACGGTAGTAATAACGGGCTTATCTGTTCCTCTTAGTGCAAGATAAATCCAAATTTGGTCTTATTTTTTAGTATTTTTTTTTTTTTGGCAAATTGACCTTTGCCCCTTAATGACCTTTGATCCCGGTATAAAAAAAAACCTCGTGTACAAACAAAAATGCATTGTGCCAATGCAAATAAAAATTCTACTATCTAGGTTTGGGAGATAAATTCTTGAAGTATTTTACTGAAAACCGAAGTGACCTTTAAATGACCTTTGACCTCCAAATAAAAATAGCTTGCATACACATGTAACATGAAATCATATATGCAAGTTAAGTCACTGTACATGTTTTGGTTTTGAGATAAAAATTTTTGAATATTTTGGAATATGTTTGGTTTTTACCGGACCATTGCTGAACAATCCTAACACCAACCACAAGCATTACCAATGACTTGTGGATACGATCAAACAAACCGTGAAAGGACCCCCTTATGACCTTTGATCCTGAACTGTGGACAAACCGAAGACCCTGCTAGGTAGCAATACATGTGCTTTAATGACGTCACTCTGCTACGTAATTTGTAGGGCATAAAAGAAAGCGATTTTTTTGAATATTTTTCACAATTTTTTGGCTTCAACATTCAAAAACCGAAAGACCCCCTTAATTATGCCTTTGACTCTATCCCTGAACACCCTATATGCAGCAAGGGTCATGGTTTTCCTCTGAACCAGTTTGGTTGATATCGGCGTAAGGCTGTCGAAGAAGATATTGTAAACCAAAAATTAACAATATTTGACCCTGTTGACCTTGAACTTATACGTGACCCCTGGATCTCGAAGAGGGTCACTGTATTTTTCTGTCTTTAACGGAATCTCCCGAGGATATTGCCGGTCAAATAGCAGTTCAAAGGAGCTTGTTTGTAAATTTTTGAGACCTTTGACTCTTGAACTTTGACCTTTTGGGGTCGAGACATCATGGACCTCTTCTACTATAAATTTACAATCACGTAGTACTACGGGCTTATCTGTCCTCTTTTAGGCCTAAGATAAATCCATTTGGTCTTATTTTAGTATTTTTTGGCAAAATTGACCTTTTGAAACCCCCTTAATGACCTTTGATCCCGGTATAAAAAAACTCGTTTACACAACAAAAATTCATTGTTCCAATGCAAACTAAAAAAATTCTACTATCTTATAGTTTTGGAGATAAAATTCTTGAATTATTTAGCTTAAAAACCGGAAGTGACCTTAATGACCTTTGACCTCCAAAATAAACAATATCTTTGCAGACACCAGGTAACATGACTGCATATGTGCAGTTAATCACTGTAAATATGGTTTTGGTTTTTCGCCAACATCGTTTGAATATTTGGAATATTTTTGTTTTGACCGGACGTTACCCTTAATGACCTTTGACTCCTTATTCACCCGACACAACACTGTATATGAAGCATGGGTCAGAGGTTCCTGTGCAAAAGTTTAGTTGTTTAGATCGGCCTATCCTGTGACGATATTTTTGGCCATTAAATGATGACATATCTTGGCTTTCAGACCGGAAATCACCCCCTTAATGGACCTTTCCCTCCTTATCCCTGAACACCCTATATGAAGCTTGGTCTGGGTTCTCTGAACAAGTTTAGGATATCGGCATATCCTGTAGAAGAAGATATTTTTGCATTAAATTACATATTTGATTCTGTGGCCAGGTCAAAAGTCAGACGGTCAAAGTCATATGACAAGGGAATCGGCAGACGCACGTTCCATTTGGTATAGTCTGGTCAGAAGACGTCCAAACCATGACTGAGGAGGCAGACGCATTTGTTGCCAGAAGAAAGAAATAAAGAAGACGCATCAAAACAGAACAAGGGCGCACTGAGGCCGCCTTGTAATAGCGGGGACTCCTGCGATTTAAAAGGAGGTCAACAGCCTCGTTCAAATGGATCCCGTTGGTGTACCGTTATTCATACCAAAAAAATACGACTTACACTGGAGTTGATTCTTCAACTCCAACGGATTTTGAGTAGAAAAATATTGGTAAAAACATATTTTTCCCGACTTTAGAATTTGTGTAGTTTTTTCGTGATTACGTGCTAAACCTATGGGAACAGTCAAAAACGACGCTATCTTGGCCGCCCCCCCCCACCCCCCCCCCCCCGGTGTACCGTTAGTTATGCGTAAGAGCCCCTCCTACCGTTATCTCTCCGATTGAGGGCGCTATCACCGTTTTTCGTCATCAATGTCGCTATGGGGCCCGCCTGCGTGACTTCCAGCTGAGACTAATCAAAAATGCTGCCGTTGATTAATTTTGACTTGCCAGACGACCCATAATCCCTCACGAGTTTGAGATCATCGCAATGGCAAAAATCGAAATTTGCCGCACCTTTAACCAAAATTTTTACAAAAATTCTAGAGGGTGCCACGAAAGATAATGTCACCATTTGATGAGAAAATTGTTTCTTTAGAGAGATGACAGTTTTGTTTTTAGGTGGCACCCCTAGGTTACTCGGCATTTAAATTTTTGCTTGATACATTTTTAATGTTACGCACGTGGTGTATGCAAAATTGGCGCTGCCGGTTTCAACTTATAAACCTACCACACCGCCTTACCTCCACCCCCCGTTGCCAAGTTGAACAAATTGTTACGAGGCGAATGGTAACGTGTACTGTGGGATGGTTTTTGTGTTGTGACAGCATTACTAGGGAATAATTCGCGACGTACTGTATACCGGGGTCAATCACATAAGTATGAAATGATATGTGTGTAAGCTGGCGCTTCCAAACAAAGGGCCCCAGCATGTCAACAATTACTTGCCCCCTAGTCTAAAAGTTATCAACTTTCAAATAACACCCCCACCAAAATAAAATTTATCGGGATGTCGGCAAGGGAGCCTCCATGAGACGTTGTGGCGCACCATACTTCATTTTTTGGGGAAAAACCGGGGAGTTGAAGTTGTAAATTTTTTTGGGGGAAAACTTCCCAATTTTGTGGTAAAATTAAAAAAAACTTCCAAATGTTGGCCAAAAAATCGCTGATCTTTTCCAAATTTGAGATCGCTGATTTTGCAACAATTCCGTCATTTTTTCTTCTGTGGCCGGGGGGGGGGGCTGGTGGTTCAAGAAAAAATATTAGGGGGCGCAAATTCCCCCGGCCCCTCCCCCCGCTGGTGCCCACAAGCCCACGATGACTTAAAGTTTGTACCTAAATCAATAGGAGTTTGTTGGTTTTTTGACAAAACACAAAAGTGATGTTATCCACAAATGGTCAAAAGGTCCATCTTTTTTGCTAAGTGTTTTGATAAAAGGTCCCTAAAATTTAGAGAAATCTTGAAAATAAATCCCTCCTTTTTGTGTTTGAAATGCTCAAAGTCCAAAAAGGAAAATTTTAGGGACTTTGAGCTAATAAAATACAATTCCCATGGCGCATTTCAATAACTACTTCTAACTTCCCAATCACCAGAATGGAAGCAAATAACCCCCTGTTTTTTAGGATGATTTATGATTACCCAGAACATGCATAGTCAGCTGTCGTTAACAGGTGTCACATCCAAGGCTAGTGAACTCAGCCTTGGTAGATAGCATGCCCTGACTCATAGTGGCATACCAGCTTATAAGTTATATAGTTTGTAGGACTGTGTATTGTTTTGTAAGTTCAAGCCTTTATAACGAGTTACATCATTGGTCATAGTTTGTCATTGTACAGGGGTGTTTTTTCTTACAGTGGTACTATTGTTAAACACATACAGCCGACCTTTAATCTTTTTTTTCATTTCAATTTACTGTCATAGGGCAGCCAACTTACTGCAGACTGGCTTTTTCTTTTTCGATAGTAGATAACTCCTTTAACTGGCAACCATACATTACATTGTTATGCGTTTCCCGACCACAGTGCAAAATACCATCGTGCTGCAAATGTCCCGTGTTTTGTGCCATGTGACTAAGTCTGGACATAATGAGTCACGCAGCCCCTCCCCTATGGGCCTTTGTGTGGATGGCACGGGCCTTTTTGCGCCCTCGCTCAACTGGAGAATTCGTTCCTACTTCAAACCAATCAGAGCTATTTTTAAAGTCCATGAATATACCTCACCAGTTCCGCAGTGAGCGATGGTAAGGCGTGTGATTCATGCGTACCCTTGATCTTGCATCAAAATCCGGTAATTGCGTCCCGTATTGCGCACGCCTCGCGTCCGCTGCGACTATTTAAACAAAAAAAAATAATCATGATCATGACCTTTACAACACTGCCCTCAGTAAGGAGAATTGCAATATCAATCATTTTTTTCATAAGAAACCAAATTCGCATGACACTATTGCATTGCAATTATGTATTATGCGGTATCTCATCACTTTGGAGTACATGCACTGAGTGACGCGAGTGTAACGTACGTACGTACGCCGTACGTCTTTTAATCGACGCCGTTCCTGGGAATCGTTATGGCCCATAGTATAAAACTCTAACAATCAATTGCCCAATGTGTACATTCAGGCCCGACATATTTCAAGAAACCAGGCCCTAACAGGTTTACAAACTGTGCTGTTAACTGGTCTATACTTTACACCGGTGTAAAGAACCTGAGTGTCCCCGGGGGGGGGGGGGGGGGGGTGGGGGGGCTACTATATAAAGTGACGGGGATGTGCGGACGGACTTTCAAGTAGGGGGCCTTCGCTGAGGAACTTTAAGGAAAAAAAGGGGTCATTGGTGAGGAGGATTGCAAACTGGGGGTCAATCCCTGAGCCTCTCACATTTTTGTGAAAATAGATGGTCATTATCGGGGTGAATCACTGTGCCTCTCACATTTGTGAAAAAGGGGGTATTTCCGGCAAATTCTAACCCTTCAAAACCCATTTATATTGTTTATAAAAATAAACATTAAAAGGGCTTTCTTCTGTGGAGCATGAAATGAAATAAGGGTGGCATTATGACTTTGATTAAAAATGGGAGGCATTAACTGAGAGTACAGAAGAAAAGGTGGGTTTTTCAGTGGCAGGTTAAAAAAGGGTCTTTCATTGACCAGCAGGTTTTTAAAAGGGGTCTTTTCTTGACAAGGTTTACAAGGGGGTCAATGGTGCCGCACATCCCGTCACCTCTTTTTAGGGAGTGCCCCCCCCCCCCCCCCTGGGTCCGAGTTGTCCCCCATGACACAGTGCGCTAGCTACCATAGCAACATGTACGGTACACCGTGACCTTGTAGACGAGGCCTTTGGGTACAGTGCTGAAACAACTAACTGGCATACAGCACTCTCAATGGCGAACACAATAGACATGGGTGGTAGTACACGTGCTGCAGTCACACACGGACGCTGTAATATATGAACACCGGTTTTTCTCTTCAGATCATTGTTGAACGTAACCCGGTGTGAAGTAATTTATAGTCCGGCGGGAGCCCAGTCGGGTTCCATAGACGACAACGTAAAATAACTCTGAACTAAATGTTGGCGTGAACTGAATCGCATGTACTATTCTTTACCGTGTATCGGACCTTATGAGTACGCAAGACTATAATTACTTCTACAACACTGCACCAGATGTTAATATGGGAAATTTGGTTAAAGGATTAGCAGCGATAATTAATGCGAGAGAATCGAAAATTTGGAAATGCAAAACTTATAAAATAGGAATATTAGTGCGTACAATTCATATAACTGCTATTGAAGAAAAAACACCAAATCGTGCAAAAAAAGTATCTGAGGAATATGTTCATATTTATATTGTTATCCTTTTATATTTACTGTACATTGGCATGATATGGAATAAACCTAACCTGAATTTTTGTCTATACCGTCTCCGCGCAATAGACGGGTGTTTTCAAAATCTGCACTAAACGACTGATGTGGTTTACAACCATACAGAATAAACAAAGATCATAAGGTTTTTTGTTTTGAGGTCACACTGTTATTGATTCCATGCATGGTGAGCATATATCACGCGCGAAAATCTGTGATTCACCGGAAAGGCTTTTTGATCTCAAGTCGAATTTTGATACCACGTATAGAAATTACAGAATCAGATAAAATTGTACTGCCCTTGTCTTTAATACACTGGATTTCAACAGTGCTATTTGCAGTTTATTTCGCATATCATGCCCCCCCAATTAAACCAAAAAAAATGTTATGAATATTGATGATTTTTTCGATGTTTCGGATTAGCCAATCGTGCTAATATCTCTTTAGCTTTTTAAAGTTTTTTAAAGGGCAGCACTGACCAAACCTTTATATATCACTTTGACTGTTGATTTAAAAGTATCCCACTCAATTAAATTTTGTTATACTGATGATTAAGAAAGAAAGTTATCCTTAGTCTAAAATTTCACTTGGGATTTTCATAAACTTTTAAACACGGGCGTTAATTATGTATACAATAACCTATCAATATCCGGTAACCGTACACATCCCATATTTATGATCGTAGCGTCGTACTAAGAGTTCAGTCAAAACAGTTTGTAGATGAGATGAGAAAGAATAAAAGATTTCTAATTGATACCAAATCGATGCGGTGGTGGGTGCGGTCTAGGCTTAGGATCGTGGTCGTGCCCTCTTTAATGGTTTAATAGCATTTTCTTCTCCTACTTTCGTTAGAAGTCTCAATGGCACGAACAGGAATACCAATTACAGAAGCACCTAAAACGAAAGCTCGGCATGTCTTGCAGTCAATGTTTTTGAAATGTCCGACTAGTGGAATAATTCCTGAAACAAATCTGTTGCCAATGGCTCTTTCGCCTTTTTAAAGTGAGTCGTTCGGTAAAAAGCACATAATTCAGTCAGAGCCAAAACTCCTCTTTCTCTTGGAATAAACAACAGAGATGTGTTGTGTTGTGTTAGCCAGTTCACCATTGGAACTTTTGTGTAGCTTTCGGTCCTTCTTTCTCTTTTCTTTCTTCGCCAATTCCGACATGATTTTTTTGGGAACCAACCAGGTATCGTTCCCTTTACGTCCCTATAGAAAATGACTATCAACCCACCTGACGGTCACCGCAAAAAATGAACGTTTTTCTCCCCCCTAAACATGGTGGATTAAAACACGAACAACCAACCCGTTGCTTCCAGTTTGTAAGCGGGTTTTTGTTACACGGTTAAGCCACGGTTTAAACGAACGCCGTGAACCCTAATAAACCTGCGGGCAGTGGTTCGGAAGCAAGAGCCTTATCCGATTAATATATTTTTCTCGGGAGTGTCGATTCGTAACGCTCACAAAACGTGGTGGGCTGGTTTAGCTTGGGCCTTGAGTTCGATTGGTTAGCGGAGTACGTGCCCCGCAGTCCGCGGGAATCGCGAAAAACTGGTTTCCAAGCAATAGTACTTTTTAAAAAAAAAGCCAGAAATCGCGAAAGGCCAGGTGACATTTCATATAGAAAGCCCCAAGGATCAAATAGTTATTGCCATTCATTCCGTCAAACTCTAATACATGTCGTCATACAGCAAACTGACGGAATCAATTGGTATATACCTCATTTGCCTCCTTGGGAGTCACGTAATGTGAAGCTGGGTGACCGACAACCTGGTTTTTCATATCTTAAATATAAAAGGATCACCTTTTGTTTTACTGTAGCCAACTAAAATAGAAATAAAAGAAATCTCTACATGAACACAATATTTGACAACCTTAAATCTCTCATAGCACCTTGTGTAAGTCCAAAGAGATTTGTCCTGAAGGATGAAGGGGAAATGGATTTATAGCTCTGGTATCTGCTTTGTTATTCATGGGGCAGTTTCCCTTGCACTATCTAACATTTTGGGCGCTTAAAACCATTGCCATACACAATCAGGGAGGGGCGGCTAGTGTTACGGCTGTTGCCACAAAGCAACACTACAATCATGGATTTTGTTTGTTAGTTCTGAGGAATTTTAACATAATCACTACAACGGCGATAAGCTGCGATGGGATGTTTAATAAAGAAATGTGCTTGGTGCTGCCCATGAGACGAAGAATGTTTGAAATTCTTACAATTTAACTACAATGATGTACTGGGATGGTAATTGTATTAAGCCAATGAAATACATGTTATGGTTCCCCCGTAACTTTTTTTTGGCAACCATAATATCATTTTTCATTATTTGTAACTTGAAGAAAACGCCATTTTACCAACCTTCGCGACATGCTCTAATAGCTACAATATTGTGTCAACCACCATCCCTAACATTTAAAATGCTTTTTGCAACTGTTCTTTGTTTAAAATCTACTAAATCAACATTCACAAGAGGTGATCACAAGAAGAAACCAATGCATTTTTTCTTTAAATACAAAATAATGAACTTTTTATTAGTGATTTCCCAGTCTCTCTAAACGCGTCCGGCAGAAATCAACGAACTCGGCGGGGTTTACGGGAAACATAACATCGACTTTCACATACGCCTAACTAAAGAGTATCTCGGTCTAGCATGGAGGTAGGAGAGAAGGATAAAGCTTTTCCCTACTTGCTTAAACGCAAACGCCGATTATCCGAATTATATCACTGGCGCTCTTGTAAACATCATACGAAGACCAACAAGGCCACTTCCTCGGCAGGGAGTACTCTTTCATGTTCGCTGATCATCGCCGACAGAAGCGGTGCACTCTCAGTTTGAACAGAAATGACCTGTGGCGCAGAAAGGTATATCCCCGATTCGCAGTGGTTTTGGTTACCTGTGGAGACGAAAACGAAGAGATTGAGTCGATTACAAGCCGAAATTCTGAGTAGTTCATTCCAAAAATCGGAGATAACATGTTCCTAGATGAGTTACATTGATTCTAAGTTTTTGAAAACTTGATTTTTTTTGTAAACGCCGTAGTTTCTTAAAGTATGATATTTGGAGACGAAATCACTTGAACTGGGAAGACAAATGCCTTATCTAAACAATGAAACCAAAACTTGACCATGCCACGAAAGTGGCCAGTTTTCTCAAATTTTGTCCCAAAGTTGGTTCAATGTACCACAACATTGTAATGTTAGTTAAGCAGAATAATGTTAAAAATTGTTGCATTTTGTTATAAAAGCATCAATTTGGCAGAGAGGGGGAGAAATAAATATGGAAAACAATTGGATATGGAAACCACCTGCACAGGTCAGGTTCAATGTCACCTAGAGTTCAAAAAAGGTCAATGAGGTCAAAATACATTAAATATGCAGGATAAGGTTGCATAAAACTCAACACAGCATAAACATTTTCATGGAGCATTTGTGACATACATTCGACTTATCAAAGAGTGTCTTCTCATTAAAAGGGACAAGCGGAGACATTTTCTGAGGATTTACACAATTTGTATTAAATTTGCACTTTGTTGTAGAATACCAACTGAGGACATTTCGTAGGTTTATTTAAACCAAAGAAAAAGAAAAACAAAAAAAAGTCAGTTTTGAACGCTGCTGTCCTGATCGGCCCATAAACAAGCATACTAGGTTGATATCTGCATGCAAGACAAGAAAAATACAAAAGCATATATTACATGAAGAGGGTTTACGGCTTATTCCCCAGGTTTGATTCATAATATTGTAAAATTGTTTAAAAAAATGGGAGGGGCATATTTTGCTGGAAATGTCCTTCTTATCTCTTAAGCTTAATACATTAACAGAACATGAACATTTCATTAGCATAGGGCATATGGCTCACTGGGGATACATTACGGTGAATTTTGTTTGAAAAGCTACAAGTCATATCACATTTTACTCACCAAAAGCCACAAAATAGAACAAGTTGGATTTTATACTTTTACACTGTGACGGTCAAATTTTAAAGGGAAAATCATAGTGCTGTGTTGGGGGAAGAATACCTAGTTTTGGGTCATGAAAGGGGGTTAGCAGGTCAAAATAGGCCACGTGGAACACCCCACGCGGGATTGCCATTTAAGGAATCTGGTTTATGAGCAGAAGCACTCAATTGAGTGCAATGGGCCATAGAGGTAGGAGAGAAGCAGAAAAGCTCTATTAAAGCAATCATAGCACATTTTATTTTTTTTTGAAGCGCGCCCCTAATTTTTTTAAGAATTTTTGAGATTTACATAGTTGCAGTGGTAACGGCTAGTAAAGTAAACCTGTGAATGGTTAACTCGAAAATGTCTATGTCACAAACGAAGGAATTGACGTAATTAGAATAATTATTATCGGAGATCTCCGAGAATAATTCAATCGGCTGCTGGGAACAACCAGCCCTTCCAAATGTGAAATAGCGGGGAAAACAGCGCCATGTACGTTTCTACGTATAATAGTTGTTTATTGGTTAAGGCAACGCTAAACACCATTCAAAACGATCCCCACCGCGAATCAAAAGCAGATTATTGTTGGCACAACGGCGCGGGGGAAGTTGCATGAGGAGTCTGGAGTGGTGAAGACGTCTCGTCTCAACCAGATTGCGACTTGTTAATTCACTAGTCAACCCAATGCTTCTGTATGGCTCTCTGAAACCTGGACCATCAAACAGAGGACATGAAGACAAGTTGGACGCATCTTGAGAGCGAGGCTGATGCTACCAGCAAAATCTTGATGTCGCTGGCCCGGATGGGATCCGGAACTGAAGAAGAGTGTCTGTCAAGAATCTCTCATGCCGCGTTCAACCAACTAAGGATCCTGCTAGCATCACTGGCCTCGCAGCTTGACATTGTTGGTCACTTGTGCAGAATGACAACATCCGCCTACCCAACGACTTTTGTGGAGGCTGTCGCGGGCCGGACAGACGGGAAGACCAAGGAAGAGATGGGAAGATGACGTCATTGTGGGCACCACCTTTCCCAAGGCATATTGGGAAGCGCAGATCGGAATAGATGGTATAAATTTGTCCGAGATCGAGGAGCCAATGTCCTATGGGACATGGTGCATAGATAGATAGAGAGATAGATAGAAGTTCAAGGTAGAGTTAGAGGTGTTATTTTCTCAAGGGGTGGCACTTATTCATCATGGACGGAATAAACGTAAGCATTACTAGCTCTGCCTTAAGTCCAATCTGGGATCCCCAAGTCTAATGACAAATCGCTTATTTTATGATAATACACATTGTAGCATTATCGTTCGCAGGATAGTTCCACTAGGGGGACAATTACCAACGTTACTCTGCCAAAATATCAAATTTTGTGAAAGTTGGGGGGCTCATCAAAAAGTGCCATTATTGCTCGATACCCCAAAAAACTCATTTCTGGTTGCTACGACGGTTCAGAGAAACGTCTTATATGTATGATGAATTGAATTTTATGTGGTGCTTTGCTATCCCTCCCCCCCCAAAAAAAAATATTGCTGAAGTAAGTTAATATGCGAAATTCCCCCTTCTTCACCAGGCGCGGATCCAGGGAGGGGCGGATTTGGGGCGCGTGCCTCCTGGTAATTTTGCAAATTCTTGCAAAATAAGCCAGTTTGGAAGCTTTTGGACAAGATTCAGCCCTTCAGCCCACCGGTAATTTTGGACGTTTTTCAAATCCATGGATCAGCACCCTGTGCACCCGACAGTATCTGTTGATGTGAAATATGTGGCCCTCAGCCTAGCCCCCTTGCCCACCAAGATGTGGTGAAAACCAAAATGGCAAAAATAAATAATGGTACAAAAATAAATGATATAGGGCCAGGGCCCTTAGACCTAGGCCTACTCGTTGAATAGGCTCAATCGATAACAAATTTATGTCATCTGTATATTCTAAAAACAGAATATATAAATAGTTTTGATTACATTGCAAAAAACAACGTATACAAGAGCAATGTAATGCTGAACTGCATGTGCATCAACAATGCATCGATGTACATTTCAATGCTGTGGTAAATATGGCATTGGGACATCCATGTTTTAACAATTCGCCAGGGTCTAATCTGTCACGTAAAATGGGCCAACGTCGGGACAAACATTGAAAAACGGGCACTTCGGGTTTTCAAATTGTGGTGTCATTGTTTTAGATACGGCATTTTTCTTCCTAATTCAAGTTAGATTTAAAATGTAGTTACCAAATTGGCTATTCCATTTGAAATACAAATTTAAAAATTAAGTTTTAAAAGCTGAAAAAAGTACGAGTTGAGTTAAAAGAGGAATCAATGTAATATCTTAGCCTTAGGAACATGCTATGTCTACTTTTATAAATGACCTCAAATGACTTAAATGACCCCAAATGACCTTGTTCCTTGAAGATGATTGACGGACGTGGTTCCATGTTAAAACTAAATCAATAATCAGTATTTAATTGTAAACATTAGGCCAAGTTTCAGCGTGTATAAAAAAAAAAATGCACAATTCTTACAATATAATGTAGCATCTGCTTTAATATTGTTACATCAATGCAATGTTGACGCAAATGCACTCAGCATCAATATTGAGCTCGTGTTGTTTGTATCAATCCAAAGTTTTTTTTAGACCCTGTTTTAGTGCGCTGGCAGATGATCAAGGTCAAAGGTGATTGGGGGAAGAGCTTTTTATCCTTCTTCCTACTCCATGGTCTATGTACGAATACGGTGAACAGATATGGTGTTCAGAAGGAAAAAGTGGAATAGCTTCCAGTTTGTACTCAAAGTCTGTGGTGTGCGTTATTCTTCCTGAGGATGCTGAGTGACCATTGTTCCGATTAAGGCTTGCGCCATAATATCGATATTTCTTCACATTGCACCAGATGGTCGGCTTAGACGGCGGATCCCTGTCGGGAAAGGCTCCCCTAAAAGTATCTTGAGTAGCTTGTAGGCTCTGTTTCAGGAATTTTGTCACATCGAAACATCTTTGCTGGTGTAAGCTGCACCCATGTTGCATATTTTTGTGAATGCATTTTACCGTTGCATTGGCCTATTCTCAAAGTAGCTAAGTAAATCTTATTACATGAACCTAAACAAATAAATGTTAATAATCTGGCCAGTTTGGACATGCCATTTTTTCAAAGCAATGGTGTTCAATGAATCGAGGAATGACTGGAAAAATGTCATAAGGGTCATTTGAGTTTACTGTTTCTACTTTATAGTTAAAATAATTTAGCCAAAACGCACGCAGTGTCGCCCAAAATTACCCTTTGTTTCAGGATTATTTCTGGGGACGCCCTGTAGGTATGTGCTGAATCCAATGAAGTAGACAGCCGTAAACACAAATAGACGATGGACTGTAGGAATCTGCATCATTAGGGTTCTCTTCGGCGAAGATGATTGACACACAATCCGATAAAACCAGTTTCATTGATAAAGTTTTCTCTGAAAGATATAGTTTATCAAGCGAAAAATCATCTTGAAAAACAGTTTATAAATGTATAAGCATCCAGTTTTGGAAGAAAACTATGGTTGTTCTCTCGAATAAACTAGAAAGGAAAAATAGATTATCAGAGAAACCTGGGTTTATTAGAAAAAACTAAGTTTCTCAAGAGAAAAAACTTGTTATCTAGAAAAAACTTAGTTCTTATCTTGGCAATACTGCGTAAGATATAGAAAAAACAGTTTATCTTTGATAAAACATAGTTTTTTAATCCATCAATTCATTGGAATTGAGGATTATGCCACGAGAGCGGCGTGACGTGAGACGTGTGCGTGGATATAGTGGCTCTAATTGCGAACTAGTCGCCGTTTAATGTCCGTTACCCCTGTGGCCAATCCTCCCTCTCACTCCAGTCCTCTTTCACCCCCCCCCCTTCTACCCAACTCTAGCGGCCTTCTCACCCGTCCCTAACGACTCGCCCCCCCCCACCCTCCCCCGACCCCCGCCCTACATACCACCTAACCATTTTCCTCAGCATTCACTTCTTCAACCCCGCACTTACTCTCCAACAGTTCTAATATTATCTGCCTCCCCTTCACCTTCTAATTCGCCCTCCAAACCACCCCACTTTTTCAACCAACCCCCCTCTCATCATCTCAAGCCCCCAGCATAATCACCCCCCCTCTGACACCCCCCACCTATAGTCCCTTCCCCCCCCACCGCCCCCCTATCCCCCACCACCCCCAACCATGATCCCCCTCCTATCTGCCCCCCCAATCCTCCCATCGCTATTCTCACTCCATCTTCCCCTGCCCTCTTACATCGTTCCCCCCCACCATCTCGCTCAAACGATACTCTACTCCTCTACAATCGCCCACACACCTTGCATCCGCCCTCTTCTGCGCCGCGTCCCCCCCTTCCTCCCTCATTCTCCTAACCCTGACCAACCTCTATCCCATCCCCCTTGCGGGGTTCCTTCCCCTCCCCATACTTCCCCCCCACCACGTCCTCTCCACCACCCACCCCCTAGAGACCTAATCCTTACTTCTCGCCAACCACTCTCACCCCCGCCCACTTACCACCGCGTTCCCTCCCCGTGTCTATGTCACGACGAGCCTCCCGCTGGGGTCCAGATTGTATACGCCATTTTTTTTCTTCCTACTCAAAACCTTTGCAAAACAGTGAAATTTGCAAAAATGTCATTTTAGATGGAAATATTTGTGACCAGCAACTTTTAACTTTAGTCAAGTCTGTTCGATATGCGTTAAAGAGCGCACCGTTTCTACGCCATGACGTAAATTGTTCTGCGAAATTACACGAAAGTCTTTGGAAAAAGACTAGCACCGGGTTACTCCTTATGTTGATGCCCGATTGGTTAAAATATTCAAATCAAATATGACAGAATGAAAAACGTGTATCTGAGCTGTCGCTTCTCCGGTTAATACCTGCATCATATATGTAAATATATTATAAAGTTATCAGCTTTGATGTCCTCTTCGCATTCACCAAAACACATGTGGTCGTTCTGCTGTATCATACCCCTTACGATTGTGAATGGGGTTATGAAGGTCAAATGAGGTCACCAAGGGTAACATGAGGCACCCAAATGTAGGATGCTTACCCAAGGACACATGTGTCCAAGTGTCATGAAAATCGATCGACATAATGTGATACACCAAGAGGATGGACGAGTACAGATCACAGATATATCCCAATCTTGATTGCAACATCATCCCCAGGACGACATAATTCCTTCCCATTGAAAAATGTGTTTTGACGGATCTGCAGTCAACTGTTATGCCAAGCAATTTGATAAATCTGACCATTTTGGGGCCATGACCTCTAATGACCTCTAGATGACCTTTGACCCCACTTGTAAGGACTATTACATGCATATGCCATCAAAATATGTGCATGTATGTTCTTCTTCTTAGCGTATCCACAAGTCATTGGTAATGGCTTGTGGTGGTGTTAGGATTTATTCAACTTAGTAAGCTGATCCGGGGCCGCGTGTATCCATGATACGGATGCTCCTAACATGGCCCATGCATGTATGTTGAAACAGTGGGCAATTATGTTTAGAGTTAATTTTGGGTTAACATATTTACCACAGGCACACACACTACCAAAGCAATCCCCAAAGCAAAATGTCACATACACACACACACAAAGTGTGAAAAAAGAAATTGGCCAAAAATCTCTGAATCTGGTTTCAACCAATCTAAAAATGATCCCTTTCTTTGGCATCAAACAAAGTGTTTCTTACTGCTGTTATCCCGGCTGCAATCAGGACGGTGTCGGTATCATAGGCAAGACAGGCTATTCCGAGTAAAACGCCCTCACATACTGTCTGTAATATGGAAAAAAGAAGAGTCAGCAAAACTTGCATACGATTGCAGCAGTACAAGAGTTAGGAATACAATTACTTGTTAGTTAACCACTTAGGTCTGTCTTTCTCACAGTATCTCTGATTGGCTCATTACATGATATATCATGATATTACCTCTGAGTAACCAATCAAAATAGACCTTCTTTTATATCTGTACAAATACTTTTGTTACCTAACCAAAATGGAAAACACACACAAGGAATCTGCTGTTGCAAAATCCCCCATGGCTTTTTAAAGCGGCACTGGCACATTTTCACAAAATATGAAATTTCTTCAATTTGATCGCAAATGATAGTCTAGTCCATTGAAAAATAGAGATATACATGTATATTTTACATATAAAAATAACATACCCCAAAACAGATAGGGACATTAATAAGAGGCTAAAGAC
This sequence comes from Ophioderma brevispina, assembly GCA_023653785.1. Classification (NCBI taxonomy): domain Eukaryota; kingdom Metazoa; phylum Echinodermata; class Ophiuroidea; order Amphilepidida; family Ophiodermatidae; genus Ophioderma; species Ophioderma brevispina. The sequence continues at coordinate 10,476 of JAMKCH010044973.1, read as the reverse complement.
ATCTAGGTAATTTGTAGGCCAACTTTAAGTTTGCCATAACTTTAATCAACAAATATGTCTATTACATGAATAACATTGACTCGTACTCATTAATATTAAAACCACAAAGGTTACAGATTGGTCAAAAAGGGTTCATGCCATGGGAATCAGGATCCCGCATGTGTTTTTTTGGTTTTAAAACGCCATTTCTGTCGTCTGTTAATAAAAAATTGTTGTGTTTACCCATAAGGGCGCTGATTTGGTCTTAAACATTTCAGGTGAGGGCAACAGCAGCTCGGAAGCCAGCCCCCATAATCCTTTGCGCGCGAACCATATTATCGACGGGTAATGGTGTGTTGACTGCATTTCTTTCTTTGTCACCGGGAAGGTAACATCGGTCAAGTGTATCAACACAGCTATATACGCTAGAGAGTACACGGTCACGAACGGTACAAAAACTCAATGTTAAGCACTGCCATGAGTTTGAAATTGCCAAGTCCAAAAGAAAATAAACATGCAATGATGCAAGTCCGATATTCCTAGCCCCGTTCCTAGCCCGACAAATCAGACATCCTTGCCTAGACTCAGTCTCAACTTCAATCCTAGACTCAAGTTACCGTCCCCGGTTACCTGCCCAAGTTACCGCCTATTGTTACCAAATGACCCAAGAAACAGTTATACAAATAAGGAAAAATGCTGGATATATCCACTGAAACTTGTAATTACTAGAAATTTATCTTTAGAATTAGGGAATCATGTGGCTAAAGTATTACGAAAGTACGAATGGAATTTGTAAACACAGAGCTGATACCCTGTTGTGACGTAAATCATGTAAATAGCCTCATATTACGCGTCATTGTTTTAATCATGCCGCTGGCGGACGTTAGGGGGACCTCCACTCAATTCCTGTTCGCTCAATCGTACGCTCTAAATGCCCTACAGTTGATACTAGCTTTCTGGCTGGTTTCAAGAAATTCTGGAGATGATGAAGAAATATTGAAGATACTGTTTACACAAAGAAGCGCATAGCAATCGAGAATCATTTCTTGATCGTTCATGTACTATACATTAGAAATTGAACCCACTAGACTTAAGCGCAGCTCTCGATAATGTACAAGGGGCGTTTGTTGTGCGGAACTATGATTACGTGTTATTGCTATGAGAGGTTCCCGGTGGCACGGAAAAATGAATTTGGAGGCGAAAAGGTACTTGGGAAGGTCTTCAGAGCCGCTGTTGGTGAGGGCTAATGCATATAAAAGCTTTACAACCATGCAAAAATATCCATTTTGAAAAATCGTGAGGGTGCACTATTTTTCAAATGTGCCAGTGTCTCTTTAAGCAATGGGGGATAAAAACCAAGCAAAAACAAAATTGATGACATAAACTGAAGTGCTTAAAGGGCCCCTACTCAGAGATTTCCTGAGGAGACGCCATCAATTTCCAAAAAAATTGTGTTTTTTTTGCATGTACATAATGCTTGCTCAGAATACTATCACTGTGTTGAACTTGCTAAGCTTAAATCGAATTCCTTCATATAAAAATCACAACTTTGTTATAAAATTCCGGATCCGGAATTTTTGTTAACACAGTATCCTATGGGACGTAAGAACTACACATAAATGTGTGCTGCATCAAAACGAAACATCCGATCCTCTCAATTTCGGAATTGTCTTTCAGGTACTAATCATTTTAGTTCTAGTTGACTATTTTTACATTATTACACAAAAAAATAATATGTCGAAATCCTCTGAGTCAGACTTTTAAATCGTAATGCCTTATTTTGTTTGCTTTTATACTTCCACCAGCAACTACTACAAATATAATGGGCATAGGTTTGATGGGGAAGGTCCGCCTCAGGTTACCGCCACATGCCAAGGCAATGATGACCACAAAGGTGATAGCACTATACAAACAAAGCGGGATATGCATGATTAAAGGTTATGTTGTGGTCTATTAGCCCTAACATGTCACGGGTCGATACCAGAAATACAAGGCACTACAAAAGTAAAGCAAATAGGTGCAATTGTGCTTTGGGTTGCTGGTGGGCCGTTTTCCCTCTAGAAAAAAATGGTGGAATAGCATATAAGTCCAATGGGTCTCCTGAGTGGAAAACGTCCCACCAGCAATTTGCAGCAGTTTTCTTTTCGACCATCTCCTGAGTGGAAAGCGTCCAAGTGGCAATGCAAAGCAATGGCTATTTTGTTCACCTTACTTCTGGGTTCGCAAGATTGACCTTCACACATCTGCCAAATATGGAGGGTCCAACAATACACTCGACATTGGAGAAGAACCCGGAAGTATTTGGGAAAGTAGTGCATGGTGGGATACAAGATGGCGTCGGAAAACTACCTGACAAGCTAAGGGGACGTCTCACCGGCAATCGACAGCAGTCCCTTTACAGCGATGTTCTGAGAAGAAAGCGGCCCAGTGGCAAAAATGTACAGCAATGGGTGTCCTGAAGAGAAGACGTGGCACTTTTTTTTCATTTGGAGCCCGGAAAACTTCCTAATTAAAAACTTGTGTCTCATTCTTCTTTGGTACTTTTGAACATATGCACTGGGATGTGGGTCATTCCATGAAGTTGGGTACACAAAGTGTGACATGGGGGTCAAAATTTGAAACATATTTGATTGAATTTTATATATCATTTTCAAGTACTCTGATATGTGGAATTTCCAAAATGGTAACATTTTTTGTGGATTCTTGCCACTTTTAATGCTGCATCAAAAGTTTGTGCTGGAGTGCAGACAAGGTTTCACGTGTAACATGGACACCAAACTTCATTCTTTAAAGCGATTTATTGGTATAAATCTATCGGCACATATATAATGAAATATCCCTAAATAAAACGTACCAGATGGTTTTCATGGCCATTGGAGTATTCCTTGCGAGAAAATCCAGATTTATTCCGACCAATATACACAACTGTACAACGATCATGGAAGCTACCATGTTTATTCCCTGTTGTATATTTACAACGCCGCATGCAATACCGAAACAGAAGCCAGCGAAAATATATCCCATACGCGCATATATCACGTGCAAGTTTGCCACAAGCCTCATCCTTTTGAACTTCGTTGAGCACACAAAGGATAGGAGCAAAGTTAGTTTAGAATTTTTTATTGCAAAAAACTACAATTTTTAAACCTCGTGAGTTGCGAGAAAATGTAAAGAGGGTGTTTTAGATATATTTTGTTTGTGATTAACAAAGTTGTAGTGGGCCTCTATAACAACTAACAATTCATTGAAAACGTTGAACATGTGAAAAGGGGGGGGGTCGCGTAATATTTAGTTTATCGCAGTCGCACTTGTAACCACTGATCTTATTATACATAATACAATGATTGGTTACACAACAGTATAGTAGATGATGGAGCAACGGGCGGGGAATCTTGCGTCAACGGACACAATAACCATTTCAGAGGACCACCTGTTTAACAGAAGTGTATCCCGGGTGCACGTTTTAGAAGAGCATGCCATCCCATACGGCAAATACAATAGCTCACAGAAATGGGCTTGATTCTGTAGGTGATTTTTTTGTGTCGCTTACCAAATTTCAATGGGAAATCATTTTTGTATTTGATCCGGCTCTTAACCACATGCTTGAGCTCTTTTTGGCTGACCAATATGGCTATCAGTTCTTCAATTACGACGCCCATGTTTCCAATCCATTGTTTAGGGATCAGTGGTCAAAACCACTAATGCGGGTTCAGCAATCTAGTACTTTCAATGTACCGAGTAGAGCTTCTTTGTATGATGCAAGGAGTTTCCTAATTTTAAGAACTATATCTTCCAAAGAATAATCCCAGGCTATTTTTATAAAAAAATTAGGCATACATGTATGCCATTATTGCAATTAACATTTTAAATGAAAACGTAAATTAAAAGCTGTGTTTTATTCCCCACGTGTAAAGTAAACATGATAGTCTTTCATACCGGCCAGAACTTGACTAACCACGATCATCTTTCAATTGGGTGAAAGACTTAACATGCTGTGGCAACAACGATAGAGTAAAAAATCAACGTGGCGGCTTCCTTAAATCTCACTGCTTCGAAAGTTATGCGTAAAATGGTGTTTTCTTCCCAAGGAACTCCAATGACCATGCAAGCCATCTGGTACGTCATATTTAGGGATATTTCATTATAGATGTGTCCGAATAGATTTTTATACCAATAAATCCTTTAAGTCTGCACCCAGACAATGACAATGATATGGTTAACTTGCATAGCCTGATTAAATAGGTATGTGAATATACATTATTGCGGCGATGGAAATTTAGAAGCAAAGACGTATGACACTTTTAAAAGAAAATCAAAAGTAGTTTATGTCTTTTGTTTTACACACATTTGGTAGACTAGTTGTTATTAATGAAATCAAGTTTATTCAACAGGAATTTCATCTCACATGAACAATGGATTTATTAATACTATGTCACTAATTGTAAAGTTATGCCATAAAATAATTAGGGTGACATTAGTATTAGATACCTTCAGTGAGCATTATGTTACAATATTTCACGTGTAACGGCGGATTACCAAATCTTTAGGTGTCAAGTTACATGGGGAAACACCAGATATGATCAGTAAATTATTTATAAACCAATAAAAAAGTTGGCTTTGTTCAACAATGAATTAAATGGCGATTTACTGACATTGCAATGTTAAATGTTATTTTTTTGGAAACAAGTTAATTAAAAGATGTGTTAATTTAAAAGAAGAGAAAATTTTCGCCAAAGACAAAGATACTATAAGATAGTAGTATGCCCGTTTCAAGCAGTTAAGTTATTAGTAACCAATTTTCATGAAGCTCTAGCATGCACCCAGCGCGCTGCAAAAACAATGCTTACACTTTTTAGGCACAATGTACAACGGACCGTATGTACCGACAAAACATCTCGGTCGGGGGACCGTTGCCCCCCTCTGCCCCCTCTCTGGATATGCCACTGATCTTTCCCTGGAGGATGGCCAGCGACGCGAGCATTGAAAACACCATTGTGAACCTAGGCCGATTGGTATATTTGATACTGTTATGGATGCTATCCGTCGGAAAGCGAAAGAAACCTTTAGGACCGAACACCTATAGATAATATCTATCGCTCCTCTACCTTGGCTTGATAGCTTGTTGGCAAGAGCGTTCATGCGGGGGATGTAATTTTTTTCTCTACTGGCCCATCGGGCCAGTCGTGAATGGAAACACAGGCCCGCGGTGTGAACTTCAACTGGCCCAAACATTTTACCAAGAACCTGACTGGTCATTGAAATTCTTGCTTACGCCAAACTTGATAATTGCGCCCCCCTAAATGCACACAGTTCTTACTATAATTGGCTAAATGTGTTGTATGGTATGTATGTATGTTTGCCCGCAAAAAGCTCCGTCAGTTTCGATCCAGATTGTTCCAAATAACGTGAAAGTGAGTGAGATACCGGATGGGGGTGCGCATATAGTTGGATGATGAAATAATCCGTTAGGAAATGGCTGAAAAATCACGAAAATGTGCGCGGTTGCTATGATAAAGTACATTGGTTGTACGCGTTACTAAGCGGCGAGTATGCGTGACGTGGAGCTTTGCGACGGATGGTTACGCGTGCCAACCATTGTACGCGCTGTTTTACCAAGCGGTGCGTATGCGTGGAGCTTTGAGACGGGTGGTTACGGTTGCCTAACGGGCGTTACGCGTAAGACCTATATGCGGTACGCCAAATAACTTAATGCTATTATTGTGCAAACGATGTGGGGAAAGAAAGAAATGTTATTGCGCTTTGATTGTCGCATGGATTACTACATACGGGTACCCACGCCAGAGTTTGAAAAGGAAACAAAAAATATACGGAAAAAAAATAAAAAAAATAAAAAAAATAAAAAATTAATATTTAGAAAATAGGAACTATATAGGCCTAAGCTAAAGGATATGACTGCAAAAAGATGAATAAAATACGATAAGGGGAGGTGTGGACCGGGGGGGGGGGGGGGCATCTACAGGCGAAACTTTATATGGGAAGTTTGAGGAGTCTATGAGAAAAATATGTGAAAATGTGGAAAACTAGCGGGAGCCGGCGAAGCGCGGGCCTCCGTTTGGTTGCGGTGGTCGCCGCCATGGAAATGTGTCCCTTCTTCAGTGATCGCTTCAGTTTCAGTGGATCGCGTTCCCGTTACTCAAACTAGCGGGAGCCCGCTCGAAGCGCGTGCCTCCCGCTAGTAAATACAACTTGCCCTATATATTGAGCCCTCAGTCGCTGGTGTACACTCAACTTTGGTTAGGTTGGGTGTGTGTGTAAAGCACCGAACCTTGGGGGCTTGAGAATCTGATATTTTTTCAATAAATTTGATCTTCGTAACATAATTTTGGTTGTACCAATTTATGGACTTGGGAACTGTATTTTAGGTCAAATTAGAGTGGTGGAGATGAACTGGCAAAATTTTCCCATGGAGCTAAATTTGCGAGTGTTTTGTGCACATTATGGAGTCTCAAGAACTGTAGAAGAGACGCGAAAACGGGTCTTTGAACGACGTACATCCCCATACCGCCATTTCATATAAGTGCCCTCCTCCACCCCGGCCTCAATCTCTGTGTATATTCTTTTTTTTTATATAAACCCGCAAAGGGGAAGGAGTGGTAAAAGGGGCATAGTAAAAGGGTCCACAAAGGGGGATAGCGCGCGGGAACAAATTTATAATGTTTAAATAGGCCCTAACTGTGGGACAAATTACTCATGTTCTCAAAAACCTTATTTGCTCTTCAGTTGTCACTTCGGTGATACTGGCGCCCTGAGCTTGAGATAACCCTGGGTCCCGTTTCTTTTCATACTCGCTCTTTTGAATATTTTTATTGCTAGGACGTCTTTCTAATTTTGCTTCTTGTAGTGCCTGGTGACTTGGTCCGCTGCAAGAGCTCGCTGCAATTGGTCAAAAATGGCTTGCATTTCTGCCTCAAAGCAGCATGGTGTGCGCGGCTGTTGTGATATTGTTGTCGTAATGTGAGATCACATAGGCAGTGGCGTAGGTTTGCCCCCCCCCTTGCCCTGCCCCCCCCCCTCCCCCCCACCCCCCCCCCCGACTACTTGGGCCGGGAAAAAATTTGGCAAATCATGCATAAAAGTCAGGCGTTTTTTTGCCCTCCTGCTGGGAAAATTGGCCTTTTGACCCCCCCCCTGAAGGGAAAAATTTCCCAAGACTGGAAATGTGCCCCCTCAGAGCGGGCAGCCCGTTACGCCACGCAACCATAGGCCTTATAAACGCACGTATCCTAGGACATACTGACCCTTCGCTCGTACTAATACAAACCCCTCTGTGGTTTGCGGAGTGGTGCCACTGGCACTGAATTATTACTGCACCTTATGATATAAAGCAGGGGTTCTCATTATATTACCTGAAGGGCCACATAATCCTGAACATTTTTCAAAGTTCCCACTTGAGGGCCAAATACAACATGAACTTCTATGTTTCCCTTTCGAGGGCCAAAAATCATAGTTGGGCGGGCCGGATTTGGCCCCCGCGGGCCGCTAATTGAGAACCCCTGATATAAGGAGCAAAAATTGCATGAAAATAGTAAATAAAAGGCCAAAGCCGTTTTGAGGATAATTCCACATGGCGGTAAACTCTAATTTATTGCAAGACAATCAGTAACCTAACCAAACCTACTTTTCTGAAAATCAACTGGCCCGACGGGCCAGCTCAGTTGAATTCTTACTGGCCCTCCATAATTTCCACTGGCCGCGGGCCAGTGCTAAATCGGCCCTGGCGTCCGGCTAGTGGTGTGAAGGAAGGTCGCCGGTTCGGTCAATCCGGCCACGCGCACATGGGTTTTTTTTCAACACTAAGGCCAATGTAAGTTGATTCTTAAGTTTTCTGTTGGAGATTTTTAAAAAGGCATGCGAGGTCCGATTTCATTATTCATTATTTACTGTCATTTCATTATCACATCTAAAGGCATCTTGAATACACTACGCAACCTATATTTGTTACTAAAACAGAAAGTTTACAGTGCCTAATTAACACAACAGGGGTATTTGCAGGTTTCTTCAAAACTTTAAAAATCAGTTCAGCATTTTTGCACCAGTATTATGACATCGGGATCCACACCTGGAGTAAAATTCATTGTTTATGGTATACTGTGACGCCCTTCTCAAGGAACCTGCTCAAATGACCAGGAAGGGATGCTTGAATATTTTTGAGCAACTGAAAATATGTTTTTTGTACCCCATGTTTTCAAGAAACATTTTTTTTCCCACAAAAAATGAAATATTTGCCACATCTGACAAATCTGACGCGTGCTCCAACAGGAAATAAGAATCCAATTCCCTTGGCCTAACGTGCCTGGCCATCCCCAGGGAAATATTAATAAATATACAATTCCTTGTTCTACGCAGGTAGAACTAAGTAGTTAACAATACTTGTCCATATTCGGTCTAGTAAACGTTGTTAACAGTGTGAGACATTCTATCATTTCTGTTCCTTGAAGACAACTTCTATTTTCTGTTCTAAAGGCGCAACCCTACTCATACAGTATCTTTAAATGTACTATACTTACAATGCAGTCCAGAAAACCCAGCTATTTTCTAATACAAGTCCCCAATATCTTTCCTGCAAGCAAACATGAACAAGACCGCCATGAGAAGGATTCCATTAGGCCATGAAAGTCAAGGGTTTATGTTTCCCGTTACATTTTTTTTGCAAATCATAATGAGCACTATTTCATTTTTTCATTATTCGTAATTTTGAAGAACCAGCCATGTCATCAACTTTCAGCATGCTCTAATATCTACAATATTGTGTCAAACCATCCCCCTACAATTTAAAAAAAAATGATTTTGCAACTGTTCTTTGATTAAACTACTAAAATCACATTCACAAGAGTGTGATTACAAAAGAAAGCTTGATGTTTTCGTTAAAATACAAAAGTAATGAACTTTTTTTAGGGATTTCAGAGCTCAAACGCGGCAGAAAATCATAATGCGGGCGGGTTACGGCAGAACATCACATCGACTTTCATACGCCTTGTGACACAAGCTTTGGTGAATTCTTAGATATACTATGTGAATAAAAAAAAAAATGTTCAACGGTTGCAGATGACCTCGACCTTGATAAGTCACTGAATCATAGATTTGTTTTTGTTTTAATAAGTCTAAATGTAATATACTTCCAAATGTTGAAAAAATGAAAGAAGAAAATGATTAAAAATAAGCCCAGATATGACCAATTTTGTAAGCAGCCCCCTTTTTCCTCTATCAATGGGATTACACAGTGTTAAGCAAGAAAAATGTCACTGTACGATATACGGGGTAAGCATTATGAAAGTAATGATGAACCCATGACTATTTTGTTTAATTGATCTATGAATAGTCATAATCCCTCATGGATCTTCAAAAAGAATTTAGGTTCACTCAAAACTCACCCAATTAATCCTGATGTTGTAATGAAAAGGGTTGATGTAAGAACAGTGGTTGTGCTAATGACTCATAAGGAAGCTTGCTTACATTCTCCGATGTTGATGTAACAAATTGCATTGTCTTTAGGCGGATGCATGAACCTCCCATATAATATATATTCCACATAATTATATATTCATTTCGATCACCGTATGACGACACCCCAACAAGTGGCGCCATCCCACACAATCCTCTTCCTCTTTCCCTCGACAAGATAAACATCCTGCAGGGGCGGGACGGGCGGGAATCAACATCGGAGAGGGTAAGCAAGCATTCCTTATTAGTCATTAGAACACCACTGTTCGTACCATGACTCATACAGGAATCTGCTTTCCTTCATCGATGGTGAGTAACCACAATTGCGATTAGACATCGCCAGTTAGCACAGGAGGCGGTGCAAGGATGCGAATGTCACCACCTGGATTGCGTGAATCGAAACGAGTATGAATATGAATTGCAAGCATTCAGAAGAAGAAGAAGAGCAGCGCAAAGTCACATGCCAAAAAGGATAGCTTGAAACCTAAGCGCACCACGTACTAAGAGAATAATTGGCTGAGCCCCCTGAAAGAGTGGCTCCTGCAAAAAGCTGGCCGATTATTAGCCGACATACATAGAGGAGACGTCAAACGAAAACAGCACACCTGTGCACAAAACACACGGCGCCAAACTGAGAGGTTTACTCCCAAGTATGAGGATCTACAAGGCGGTTCAGAGCAGCTGAAGCCATTAGACCCATCCGCCACCCTCTGGGCCCGTACGGGCCGAGAGGAAGGGGCATCGCAGGTGAGCGGAGGTGACTGAGGAGGGCGGAAGAGCCCAGATCCTCAGGCACTTCACGGTACATTACTCTGCGAGAAAACCTGCCACAGCATAAAGCGACAGGAATGGACTTAAGTTCAAGTCAAGTGTTACCTAATGCAGCCAGACCACCATATCCCACTCACTTGAGCCACAAGGGCAAGCGAGTGGAAGAGTGGAAAAAGAGGAGAAATCTTAGCGAGGCGAACATAAGCTCACTCTCGATTCAAATTCTCTAGATCGCAAGCCTACCCAGGGAGGGTAAGCTGCAGG
>JAMKCH010044972.1:0-12783 GCA_023653785.1 Ophioderma brevispina | reverse complement strand
GTCTCATATAATCATGCTAAATTGTCCCAGAGCAAATTTCACCTGCTGGACAACGATGCTTCGTTATTCAGTCAACTGTGACATTGGGTATATGATCAGGGTGTTATTGGAAAGAGGACATTCTATTTTTCTTAGACAAAATGCTTGATAATGAAATCTGTAGTTTTCCTAGAAATTGTCATTGAACTTTGATTTCAATACAACCTGTATTTTGATAAAAATAATGGACCATTGCTTTAACAAGGTGGTTTACAAACAAGGTGGTTCTCAATCACTAGTCTTGCTTGCTTTTGTATGTTAGCTACAAAAGCTTTCATCCTTATTCACACCTGTGAGTGGTGTTTTGAAAAAAGAGGTGAACAAAAGCTGAAACATAGTGTAAAACTAAGTTAAAAGGTCAAAAACAGGCTGAAAATGAAAGAAAAAGCTAAAATTTTGACTCTTTGAAAGCATGAAAAAGAGCTGAAATCAGCTAAAAAGCTGAACTCTCACAGGCCTGCTTATTACATTTAAAATATTTTTTGCATAAATTATGCAAGTTAGCTCATCAAAAGAAATCTCAAGTATGCCAAGTGTGCATGGTAGCGATGCCCTAGCTATAAGCCTGTATAACGTGGTATTCCCATCCGCATTCAATCTACTTCATACACATTGTATTTTCTGTTTTGCATAAATTATACAAATTAGCTACTTAAAGGTGCTTGTTCCGATTTATGTGTATTGTGTTCTCTACTTGATATGAAAGCCTGGCACTTGCACATACACCCCATCAAGTACCGTGGGAAACAAACTTGCGGTTTTGATGCTAGACGCGATAATGCATAGTGCAACGCCCTATTCAATACTGTGCTAATATTGATGGTTAACCACTAAAACGGCAGTTTTTTGTTTGTATCTTGGGAATGAAATGGATTTGAGGTCTCAAATTTCAGGACGACAATGAGAAAAGTACGGCCTTTCATCTGATATCAAAATCGATACTACTTCCGGGTAATTAAGGGGGGTCCCAAAGACATTCGGAACATGCACCTTTAATATATTTTGCATAAAAAAATTAATCAGTCAAATAACCTCTTGCCCTCCTATTATCTACCATGTTTAATCACTATAGCCCGTAATCAACTCCAGATAAACATTAGAATTAAAATCTTTAATGACAAAAATCTCACATACATGAATACATACACATACATACACATACACCTACACATTTATATACATATTAGTGATTGCATCTTTATTCAGATGAAAAAGTTTATGCAATTTAGCAAACTAAATATGACATACACATTTTTTTCAACCAAGTCGCTAGCATAATCCATAACCCAAGATTGCTTATCTTTTCCTTGTTTTCAGGCTGCTATCTACTGTAGATAGCAGGCTGTCTACTGTTGAATTATGTGGTCACTAAAATGAAAGCAAAATAGGAAATACTACAGTGACTATAATAGGATATAGGCAAGGAGAAAGGCATAACAGCAGATATTACAATATAATGTGATAAAAATAAACAAATGTTATATTTTTGACATACAAATTAAATACTTTATTAAAATTAGTAAATCCCTTATTATACTGTTTTCTTTATTTAATCCAATAGTTTTAAAATAGTTTTTCTTACTTGACAATGTGTGTAATCAAATTCATGTTTACCAAAAGTCACTGTTTAATGTCATATGTTCTCCATTCAGGTATTAAGGACTGATTATACAGAAATCAATTAAAATAATGTTGAATAGGTTACCTAATAACCCGATACCCAAATGGCACAACCTGATACCCAAATGGCAATAAGTGCCTACCTGTTGAAAGATGACAGTATTGAGACTGGTACAGAGAATAATGCGTTTGTCAATTGAAGTCCCGGCCCCCGGGTACCCAGGGCGTGCGGGAAGTCGGCAAGGCATAGCGGGGACTTTGGTTGCTAATTGTGTCCCCGCTAGCCGTGAAAATGTCGGGGACTACGTCTTCGAGTCGGGCCGAAATGAAAAAATGAGCCAAGAAACGTGTTGGGAACTTCGGCGGGGACTCGCGTCACTTGCAAAATAGCCGGACTGTATACAGGGAAGTCGCTCAAACCCGTCGGGATCCTCGGGAAGTAGAAGTATCTGAGGTGAAACAAAGTTGTTATATATACGTATAGCATGTAGCCCTCAAACCTCCAATTATATTATAATTGGAGGCTTGAAAAGGGGTCTTGAGCGCGGTACAGACATGCCAAGTAGTACGGATTTCCCGTATTTTGTACGGAAAATGATGTAAAATACGGGAGTACGTTTTTCCCACATAAAATACGGATTTAAAATGGCTCAAATTAAAATGTAAATCATACCTTCTTGCCAAGTATTTTTTAAGTTGAAATGCTTCAGAAAATAAAAACCTTTTGATATCTTCAATTTTCAGTAAAAATAAATTATTTTTGAGGCCAAAATCTTAAATGTTAGGGACATTTTATTTACAGAAAATGTAATAAAGCAATGCGACTTTTCAATAAATTGTTAATAAAAAGTCGGGAATCCCGGCTGACCGCATGGATATTAATATTATTTTCATATTACCATTTAACTGCTAGATCACCTGCAATTAACATACAGTTGGCCTACATGTAAAACTATTGAGAGTTAACACATGTAGTCATGTATGTACAGTGTACTTCAGCATGTTGTATTTACAGTTTGAACAGTTTTGTGGGTGCTTTTCTCAATTTGATAACTAAGCCATACAGAAAAATAGCGCTCGTTTAAATGTTATAATGAAGTCCAGCAATTATATGTGTAACTAAAATTATTAAATTTTGCTCACAAAGTGTAAGAACCCTGGTTAACTACACCGTGCACCTAAAATTAGGACGAATACGGATTTTGGTTGCAAAATACTGATTTTGACTCTATAGAGTACTGAAAATCAGTTTTCAAACTTGCATGTCTGGCCGTATTATACCGCGCTCAAGACCCCTTTTCAAGCGTTTAATAGTTGTCCCTAAAAATCCCAAAAAAACAATTCTCATTTCACCTTTTATTTTTCTCCAAAAAACATGAAAAGCAATTCGCAATCAAATGGCAAAATGTTTCGTTTTGAAGTTGTTTTGTCTCTAAATAATATGTACATTGTGCAATCAAATTTATTGTGGCAAGTATCGTCAACAAATTCGGTTTCTTTTGTTTTTGTTTCAAATCTTGACACATTCTAACAGAAGGAGTCGTCAATATGACCTTAAAGCGGCACTCGGACACATTTTAACAAAAATCGAAAAATAAACAAATTGATAGTTACATACATACATACATACATAATATATTTATTAACGCCGCCTTTAACACAGTTCAAGGCCGCAATACAAACTACTGCACAAAGCATGAAGTAAGACAACAGAAGCAATGAAATGTTTGTGACTGAACATGACCATTATGAGAACAGGTAAGTTTTAACCTATGTTTTTTAAAGACCAACGAGAGATGGTGCTTTTCTCTTAACAAAATGGGGGGAGGAGTTGTTCCAAAGACGGGCTGCCACAGAGAGGCTTGTCCCCAATGACTTGATTGGTTTTTGGAACATGTACCGAGTCAAGTCAGAAAAGAACGGAGATATGGTGAGGATGATATTCTGAAATGTTATACAAATACAATATCATGTAAAAGATATCTGGGCAGACCATTAATGAAGATCTGTAGGCCATAGGAAGAACAGAGATATATTTTACACATAAAAAAGTAACATTCATCCAAAACAGATATGGACATTGATATGATGATAAAGACATCCAAGGTAATTTGTAGGCCAATTTTAAGTCTTCCATAACGTTAATCAACAAATGTGGTATATTACAGGAATCTTTTGACTCGATATCACTGATTATTAAAACACAAGAAGTTATACGTTATGACCGATCAACAGTGATGCATAGCTGTGGGAACTGCATACGAGGCTGCGTGTGCCTATGTTACTGTGTTTGTTAATGCCATTTCGTCCGTTTCACTGCTGCATTTAATGTCGCCGGAACGACGTTCAAAATTATTAAAATCGTGTTGCGTTACCATAGGAAGCTGAATTTGCGTCTTTACTCATTTTCGGGATGAGGGACTTTTGTTATATAAAACTGCTAGTTTCAGTGTCCGTCAACTCTCCCGTGCCAACTTTGACCGCCAAGCAGGGCCATAGAGCGACAACTCCTGCCTGTCCTACACAGTTCTGTCGTGCAGAAACATAGAAGAATAAATCCCTATTTTTGAAGCTCAAACTCTCCCGTCTTGCCAACTTTGTGCGGTCAGCCCGTTATTTGTAGAGGCCATGCAGGCGACAATCCAAAACTTTTCCACGACCCGTTGACCCGCAACAAAAGAATAAGCGTACACACACCCGTAGCAACCCGCCCTCTGCGATACACACACCGTAGCAACGGCCTGTTCTACGCTGTCGCCAGCACGCAGTCGCACGCATAGTAAAAATCGGGTTAATGGTACGTGCGTTGCGTCCTGCGTATGGTCAGAGATGCGCCACGGATCATTTTGTTTGTTGTTTTCTAGCATTTTTCCTTGGTAACGTTATCTGATTTGAGAAAAGCTCCCGATTAAGACACTACCCTATGCTAGAATATATGGTGGGGAAAATTTGGAGATGTGCACGAAAAACCGAAGGCGTGATCTGCGGACAAACATACATATGGATTCTGAATTATAGTAAGAGTTTAAGTAGCGAACGTATTTGTAAAATATTAATGATGTAGTTAAGAAGTGTATTGTCAATGATTCATGTATAATCATCAATTTAATATATAAAGACTTGATTTTAGACTAAAATGTTTATTTAGAACGGATACAGTATAGACTTATTTCGTGTGTTCTCAGCATTTCCTTGTTGGAATTTAAATAAAAATAATAGAAAAGAAGAGTGTTTTCTTTATTCCTTTCCTATATCGTCAAGGATAATATTCTATTAATATTGAAGTGATATAATGCCCCTTACATTTGTATAGATCAAATTACTAGCCAGGGGAAGGACTAGTTCCAATAATTATCGTAAGACCAATATACAAGTTTCTCAATAAAGAGCTTAGCATAAGTTGAGGATATGATTGTTTAAAACTGCAATTCTGATGGTGAACTGAAAGAAGTAGTATTGAATGCAGTCGATGGTGATAAGGGTCCTTCTATAGGAATTTTGAAAAGTCGTGTGAATAGTTATATCAGTTTTTAGAAATGCGGGGTCACTCCGAGATCCATTGAGCCCGAAGTCAATATGATGTAATAAATTATGATGTTAATTCTTTATAATGGACTAATATTAAACTTTCGGCGGTAGAGACAACTTTGAGTGTACTATGATGTAATTTAACATTTATTATTGAAAAACGATTTCAACATATCAGGGTAAGAAAAATTAACATTTGCACGCTTTATTTATCTCGAGGATATCTCTTTTAAATGGTCAATGACTCCCTTTTGTTATTCCTGTATTGGACATGGAATTTTAGCATTTATAATTGATCAACATATTCAATTGTATATAGCAAAAATTTTGAGAAACGTAAAAAATTTGTTTCATGAAGGCCCGATTATTTGGGCAGTGCTCATACCCATTTGCCGCTTGACGGAAATGTTTCAGGCATTTTTCCTCCAATAAGGCCTACCCTACCGATGTTTACACAGTGTTCCTGCTACATAAGGATTTATTTGCCCGGGGGGGGCATTTTGTAAATATTGAAAGTGGTAGGTATGTCAGGCGCCAAGGACCGAAGTTCAAATTCTTGATTCAAAGTATCCACTTGAGCTAAAATTTTACTTTTCTTCAAAAGGTGGGCGTGGGTCTTAAGAACTGAATCATGCTTAAACTGGGGGGTCTTGGGAACCGCTGGAGCCTGAAAAGGGGCAGGTCTTGACCGACTAGGACCTTATGTCCATGCTCGTCTATATGTAATATCCCCCCGGATTTTTTGATTTGCATATCAACATAAAAGAAAAATACAGCTTGCTATCGCCATTTATGACGGTCATCTCAAAAAGTTTGAATAGTCATACAATTATAATACTGGCATATAACTAAAAACTTTTGGGGTGGTGGTGAGGGAGACACTTGCGCCAATTTCGCGACATACGGTCTCAGCGGGAACACTGGGTTACACTAAGGCTTGGTTACACCATGCCCGGCGTATGGTGTAAATTGGACTGTCGAATAGTCGTGCTGAATTCTTCATTGTAAATAAATACAAACACATCCGTGTTACATAACTTGCATTCTATACAGGCCACATTGCCTTTCATGTAGAAAACTATCCGAAATTATTTTAAGATAACCAATTTTACTACCAGTCGTCCCTCCTCATTCATGATTGTAATTGAGGATCACTTTGAATATGCCTCAAATTAATAGACCCTACAATGGCATTTTACTTCAGAATACTAATATCACTATTTCTCTGTTATATTGTGCAATCGCACCCAAAAGTCGTACTTTTTGCACAATTTTGTTATGTTCAATATTCCATGAAAATCATAACTGAGAAAATTTGTTGAATTTTGCCATTTTGGGCAACTTGTTCACACATTTGAATTAAGTGATTTCAGACACCCCAATAAAACAATACCCAAAATGAATTAATTTTGGCCCCTTTTTTCTGAGATGCGACCAATTGCAAATGATTTTATGGCTGGTTTATGGTTGAACATTTCAAAACAATAGAAAAAAAAATCGTTTTTCAAAATTAAATAGACGTTGATATCTAACCAGCTCCAGCACCCGTTTCTCTTAATACAGTATCTGACTCAGATTCTCCCACACGATACTTTGCACAATATACTGATGCTTGCGAACCAATTAGCCTACTGTGCAGAGCATGACTGAAGCAAGGAGCCCCTGTCGAATGATTCGTTTTGTCAAATTGTCAATTGAAAAGTTTTTTTTAATTAATTATCGTTGTGTGCTTGTATAAATATAACACAGATGTGTGTCTTTTATGTTTGCTTGGAGGTGGACTAGGCATGATAAAAAGCTCAAGTAAGATCTCAGAACCATTTATTTAATATTTAGCTGGCGTATTTTTTAATACGTCGTTGATGTGGGCGTCCTTTCAATCTGCAGGTAGGTCAAGACTGCCTGAACGTGATTATGCGAATTGAACCGCATGCCGGGAAAGTAAATTTATTATAAAATCGCGGAGTAGACTTGATGCTTAAAATCCTAGATTTAATATTGCTTCGTGATTTTTTTAAGCTTCAGCACATATTGAACTCGAACAGACAAATTCACTTCCTGTATCGCTATTATTGCTGTCGGGCTGGGAACACACGCAGACCTGCGGGGGGACCCATGACGGACTTTCGAACAAATTCCCCGGGGTTTGCGGCTGCCCTGAGTCTCGTCATGAACTTGACATCAAATTAGTTGTCCGAGTACAGGGGAATGCGGCGGAGTGTTAGCGGGTGAATTTGTCAGTTTTTTAATCGAATTCATGCCGACTTCCCCGCCAACGTCCCGGGTACCCGGGGGCGGGACTTCAATGACAAATGCATACACAGTCTCTGCACATTTACAACGCATGCACAAAATAAAGGACAGCCCAGCCATACTCTTTTGTTTATTCTTTTTCTTATGTATAGTTTTCTTATTTCTTTTCCCCCAAGTCTCAGAATGTTTAGAAAATGAATTGCTAATCTTTCAGAAAATCAAAACCAATTTCAAGTTGCAATCTTGATGAGCCTTAGATGTTATCAAGAGACACCAGAGTTACCCCAAAGGAACAGAAGGAAATCAGCTTAAGGAAAGTACAAAGCTATGCATTCTTAAAAAAGCAATGGTTATTTCTCTCACTTTACACGACTAAATGAATACTTAATGTATGCACATAGCTGTCAATGGTCTGTGGTAGTTGTAGGAGAAGAAGAGACGAAGCTCTTGTAGAGTTTGTACTCCTCTATCTTTTTAGCCAACTTCAAAAAACAATATCAGCCAATCAAAACTGTCTCTTATCCAAATGATTCCGTAGAAATGATGGGTTGTCATGGATGACATATGCCCACATGGAGCGAAACTATGTAAAGTAAAATAATGCAATTGTTTGGATTAGTGACACTACCCTAATTGGTGTTCATGGGGCAAGCAAAACAGCTTTAGTTGTTCTTGATATAAATATAGACAAGTCTACAATATACTATGATTCCCTACAAGAGCCAGGCTAGAAGTTTAAGTGGTAATAAAGGATTTAAGTTAAATAGATGCCAGACATGCAAACTCTCTGATTAATAATTTTACACTTAAAAGCATAAAGTGCAAGTTGAGTTGATATTAGGGTAGGATTATCAGCAAATCAAATGTTTCTATTTTAGTGTTTAGATGATTCTATTTTTCCTCAAAAAGTGAAATTGGACAATAATTTTCTAGGAAGCTAAATTTAACCTTATTTGACCTATAATAACGGTTTTCTTTCAGCTTAGACTCTGTAGTGATGAGTCGGCAGATGGCACAAACTATCATTTTTAATGCTTGTGAACCATACCAACAATTTGGTTATGCATTTCAACCAAATTGGACCACTTTTCGATCCCCTGTATAATCTTAAGAGACCCCCTATATCACTTTAAGACTACCCCTGCAGAATTATCATAATACATTTTGTTTTGTCATAAGTATGAGGTGCCCCCCCCCCCATCGATACAACCAATATGCCCTGATCACCCACTACTCGTTCATTCTTTCTATCAACAGCGGTCACCCCCCCCCACCCCCCCCCACTTTATTTCACTCCTTCTTTTCCCCTTCCGCACCTCTACCTACATACCGCTCCATCCCGTTCTAACAACCTTTTTTCTCACCCTACACATTTACACCCTCGACTATCCTCTCCCCCCCCTCCTAAACTTCCTATTCTATCAACTGATGCGGCCCCCCTTGTATCCTCCGCTCTGCGCCAACCTCACCTACAGCCCCACAACCACTACCGACTAATAATGCCCCCATTCTCCCATTCCCACCACCCCACTTCGCCCTCAGCCTTATGTCGTTTTAAAACCTTCCCCTGACCTTGTATTATTCACCCTCCCTCCAATTGACAGCCTCCTTAACTCTCCCATAGCTGTATCCTACCTTCACTCCCCCCTTCTCTCTCCACCTATTCTAATTACCCCCACCCCCATCCCCCAACCATCCTCCCTATCTCTCACTCCCTCCGTTCTGTCCATACTCCCCATTGTAAACTCACCTCCGATCCAAATCTCCTCTCTTTTTTCTTACGTTTCCCCCAACCAAATAGCCCTGATCACCCACTAATGTTGTTGGGAGCCAGCACTTCTAAGACTAATCTCCCTTTGCGTTGTTTAGTCTGTGTGCTTTACTAGCAAGCGTTGTGATTTAAGCGGGTTGAGGGTTTTTAAGGACCGGTCGCGGTTGCAATTTGCATTAGCTACAAACACTTCCAAAGTCATTTGAAAATACTCTATTAATTATCATTCTTTGGTCCAGAAGCAGGATAAACGAGCATAGATTTGCCACAGCAATCTTGTCATTACATCACTATGGTTAAACATCCAAGATGGGGTGGCGGGAGTTGTCAGTGTAACAATGCATCATTCACACACATCGCCCTCTTTTTAGATTATCTGCACTATCACTAGATTAAGACAGCCCAGGACAATTCTATCATTGATGCCAATCCATGGTGATGTTGAAGTAAAGGTTTCAACCCTAGTATAGATCCTGTTATAATTATATAATGTCAGTGGTTTAGGGATGGCTCCAAAAGGCATCATGAAAGAAACCATGACCAAAGACTAAGCTTGTTTGACTCCATTTGATGACAACACAACTGCTGACTCTGACATTGTGGTCATTAAGGTCTGTGCCTTTGCTTTGCCAACGAGACTGACAGTATTAGACACTCACGAGAATTCCCTACCTTATACTTCGCTACAGAGAAATAACTTCAAATGAGAGAACAAAAGGTGATTTGACATATATTGCGTTATATTTCAATAGAAAAACAAAGCGCCTGTGATTACATATTTGCTATATAGGAATTAGAAATTCACAATTTTTGTACCAAAGAAACATTTCTCCACTTAATCCTTTCAGATAGGGGATATTTTTTATATAGAGCTTAACCCAGTGCCCAAACAGATTTTCATATTTTTAGGACATCTGCTTAGTTGCAAATCATTCGTTGCCACTTTTAAAATGCAATAGAATTTTTAAAAATGCATCTCTGCAGCATATCTATTTAGACCTGCAGGACAAATAGAGGTACGGTTGGCCTCATGATCAGAGAGGTACAGGTTCAAACCCTACTGAGAAGTGTGTTACACTGTACAAAAATATTGTCAATTTTATAGGTATTTGTTTCAAGTTTTGAAAGAGATTATAGAATGTGCTGGTTATTCCTTCTGACTGGATTGGGTTTATTCAAATCTAAAATAGCAAACAAACAAACCAATGAATGGTGTTTTAACTTGATAAGATGCCAGTACTGGAAACCTTTAAATATGGACAATTTTATGATCACTTTAACCTTATAGGGAATCCCTCTCCCATGCAATTGCTCTCCCATGACTATTCAACCATTCCTACCACATTAGACAAATGCAAAGTTTTCCCCTGAGTGAAAATACACCAACCAACAAATGAACCATGTGCCAATATTCACAGTTGTTTCTTACTCCACTTCCCACGTTACCTTGATTTCACATTGAGTTAACGTTTTTATTCAGCATTATCATGATGCCTTGCCTATTTAGAGTAATGTTCTGTAACTAGTCAATCTTTAAAGGTGTTAGGCAAGTGCGTGGTCATAAGAGGATATTTGCAAAGGACATCGTCCCGCTAAATTGAGGACTTAGTCATGAAAGTGGGATGGGCAAGTTTTTCCAAGATGGACTCTGATAGGTTTATATAGGTTTATACAAATGTCGTTTTCAGTTTTGTAAGTGAAATCTACTTTGCGTGCTTTGAGGATTGACATAGTCTATAAACAATTAACATTAATGTAAAACATTTAAAAAAAAATTAATAGCAATGTTTTTATTGATGTAACACTTTTAAAAACTGTTCCCAAAGAGCTCTGGTCAAAAATGCCAGGTGCAGATCCAGGCATATTCACATGTTGTATCGGAATATGAAGCAGTGACCCCTATTTTTTTAAGCAGGGATTTGTAATCTACAACATCACAAATGGTAAGCACCCCTGCCTCTATGAAATTAATCTGAAAACTTTTAACCGAGGTAATGTTTGTACATCTCAAAGAAACCCACAAAGAAACACCAAAGA
Organism: Ophioderma brevispina; assembly: GCA_023653785.1. Classification (NCBI taxonomy): domain Eukaryota; kingdom Metazoa; phylum Echinodermata; class Ophiuroidea; order Amphilepidida; family Ophiodermatidae; genus Ophioderma; species Ophioderma brevispina. The sequence goes on along the minus strand of JAMKCH010044972.1, from coordinate 1,535 downwards.
ATCCCATAGGATTTTTGTTAGAACCCAAAAGGTTCGTACCCGGAAGAACTACAGCGTTCACCAAAACGCATTGCGTTCATCTGCGTTGCGGTTTTTTGTGGAATTGGGACAAAGCTCAAAAGTCAAAGGTCACAGAGCCCAATACGTAGGACAATACCTAAGGACCATGGTATGAAGTGTCATGAAATAGACGAGAAAACCAGACGCCGCGCAATCTTGGTCAGATGCGGCAAATATTGGGGGTTTCGTGTCTGTCGGGCAGGATTCGTAAACATTCGGTTAGATGTGCGCAATTTTTGTTTTCATTAAGCGATCGTTGCGACTACATATAGACGCAACCAAAGATTACACGTCTTTGCGTCAAACAACTGAAAAGCAACCGGCGCGACTACAGAACCCAACTAACTTTGCAATTTGTAGAGCTCGGATGCCGCAAGGGGGAGATTTATTGAGGAGGATACGAATTTGTCTCAATTGTACTGAATTCGTCGAGAACACCGTACAAGAACATTTCGGAGGTTTATTGGACCAACAAGTAAAAAAGGAAAACAATGTTTGTTGAACTTGGCTGCATTGATCGTTTTGCATTTTTCTTTGCAAGTATGAAAAAAAAGAAAAGAAACAGGGGAAAGCGGAAAGGTCATTGATTAACTATTTCCTCTTATTGATGACATATTCACGAAGAAATACCATAATGATTTTTCTATTGAAAATATTGAACGGGAAACGATCACCAGTGATCGTTCTTTTTACAATTGTTGTAATATGAAAAGGAAAACAATCTCTGTATTATTTTATTTTCTTTTTATTGCATGTAAGCAAGGAGATGTACTCTGCTGTTTGTTTTTCATTACAACAACATTACCAATAAATCACGTTCGGAGCCGCGGTTTGGGGGTGTCATGACATACGCGATTAGAGAAGACGCAAGGGTGCGTTTCATGATACGGCCACAGACGCTACAACTAAACGCGTCTTATATTCGGTTGTTTCCGCGTGCACCCGACACGAACACGGAAAGACCCTCAAATTTTGCCCCATGGGTTTGCAGGTCAGGTTTTCTTTGAGAACTGGCTACTGGTTATCCTGGTAACAGTACTAACCCCCCCTGTCCCAGGGCCGAGTAGTTTTTTTCGGCGGCTAAACCGACTCCCCCATCGGCTTTGTAAGGAATCTGATGAGGAGGGTAGCTGGTACCCTGGTAGAATGAAAAAGAAGATCTACCTACGAGGGCGTCAGCTCTGGAGAAGCTAATGGCGGCCATCAGCACATGCTGCCTTGCATGTTGGGCAAAAGTTGCCCAAAGGCTGGCCCACCGCCGATAACGTGGATTGACGTCAGGAAGGGCATTCCGGTCACTTATCTTTGTCCAAGAAATCCTCCCCGAGCAGTATGCTGGGTGTGGGTGAATCCGGCCACCCTCGTTTACGGGGACAAAACCGGGATTTAAAACTTGGTCTAACTAACTAATAACAGAGCGTTGTACAGAAAGAAGACGGCGTCGGTCTCCGGGTCTATTTCTATCGGCAGGTCAT
>JAMKCH010044971.1:0-11477 GCA_023653785.1 Ophioderma brevispina | reverse complement strand
GGGTGGTAACCAACCCCCCCCCCCCCCTTGGTAACAAGGGTAAACCGTGTTACAAAAGGCTTGGTAAGACGAGGGTTAAGGTAAAGTAGGAACTGCTACAGTAATGACTGCAGAAATTCCTCTATTGTTTTAAGTGAAACTGGCAAAGTTGCTCTCGCCCTCGTCACAGATTTTTGCTCTGGACTTGTGTGCCTTGTCATGGAAAGGTATCCAGTGACTTGGGACCCATAACTTAATATTCAGGGTTTTTTTTTTCAATTTTGAACAAACGTTTAAAATACAAATACTTCAAACAAAAAAATAATCGTTTAAATTTTCAATTTTCCAATCGCATTCTTTGTTTGCATGACAATTCATAAAAACAAGCCCCCTCCCCCCTTGTGGACGTCCACACAAAAGTGTCCTTTTTGAGTTACTCAAATTTTTTCGAGTACCTGTCCCCCCTTTTTGCTACTTTTTAGTTTCCTTAACAATCGTACGCATCAGGGCAATTAAGCTGAAGAAAAGAAAAAAAAAAACAATAAAGATTAAAATCAATGCTGTCACCCTTTTAGGTAAATTTCCCAATGATAACCGTTATGGACGTACGTTGCAGAAATTTTCAATTTGTAACATCCTCACGACGAAAATGCCATCATTCTTAGATGATGAACACATATTATTAAAAAGACAAAGTTTCAAATCAAAGAAGTTATTACTAACTTTCAAATTTGCAAATCCTCTGTTTTCAAATAACATCATAAGGTTAGTACGAGGTGATTTGACAGTGCCATTTTGGGAATGTACGGCCGTAGCATGTCACTTTTTTGTAATATCCAACAACAGCTAATTATTTGTTAAATTGAATAGGCCTATTTGTTCATGAAACCACATAGTATTTACTTTTATATTAACAAAAATCGAACTTTTGAATACAAGTGACCCTTTGAATACAAGTGCCCCCCCCCCCGGGAGAAGTGCAACGATTTGTATGGTTATCTACTACACTAGTAGGTCTATGACGTAGTCCCCATCTCCCAATTAGTCCCCTAGGGTTACCCTTATACTTCCAATAAGGGTACACTACACTGCGCATAGGATTCGAATGTCCAATGTTAATTCCCATTGAGTGTGGATGGAGCAAAATTGTTTCACCTCTTTTTTCTGAACATGATGAATGCCGCATAACTTACTCGCATATTCCATGTTCTTATGAATTTAAGATATACATGCAAGGTAATTTTAGGCAGTAAGAGTGCATTTTTGTGGTTTAAAGCCAATAAAACAAATTTCATTTCGTGTAACTCAGTTGCCATGTCAGAAGTGTGTGACTCTATTACCACATGTTTAGAGAGTTCACTGTTGGGACTACTCCCATATTGTCAAGGTTCCTTATGTACATTTTGTTGGCTTTTTATGGAGATTTAGGAATAACTATAACATTTTCTAAAAGCTTAGGTTCACTCAAATGAAAAATCATGTTGGCATTTTTTTTAAAAGACCTCTTGACGGCCATTTTTGGAATTCCAAAATGCGGCCATTTTTTGTCATATCCGGTCCGCCTGAGGACTAGTATAATCATGATTCTGGTGCTATACCATGTTTTTAAGTCAAGTAATACAATAAGATTCATTGCACCAACTCAAATCATTGGATTTGGCGACCATATTAAATTTTCAAAATGGCCGCCAAATAAAGTCGCTTTTCTTTTGCCCAAGCACCCCGGTTTCTGCGACTGGTAGAGGCATGATTCAATGTTTTATATCCATGTTTCCATGGTCTATAAATTCAATAGTATTTTAAGAAGTATTTTGATAGCAACATTGAACACTTGGTTTATGGCAGCCGTCTAATTTCAAAATGGGCCGCTAGAGCAGTGTTAATTACAGTTGACATTTTGCCCCTGCAAAAATCAGACTAAAATGTCATAATGTACAATTGGAAGTCTTGCATCTATGTCTGTTTCCTGTCATGTGCCTGTAGGAACTATTATTGTTAATTTAGTTTTTCGCAACAGCCAAAATTTAAGATGGGGTGCCATATGTCCACCTTTACCAATCTTTTAAGTTACAATCTGTGTTAATCTTTATTTTAGTTACATCATCCAGAACGTATATAAAATTGTAATTAGAATCTGAGCTATAGGTCTTGACAATTCAAAAGCCAAATCTGATAATTTTGCTTCGTTAAAGTATGCTCCCATTTCAAGATGGGGTTGGTCATATTGCCATCGCAAATTTTTTTTTTAAATCTCTTAATTGCCATACCTGTTGCATATTGGGTTATATCATCAAAAATGTGTTATATAATACAATACAAACATCATTGATATAGTGCCTTATCAATTAAGGTAAAGGCATTTAATTTCTGTTTGGCCTAAACATGGTAATATGATAGATTTAAGAGTAATGAACCTTGAGGTAAAACACGTATCATAATCTATAGTATAAGAAACAGTAGCACAAGCTAATAAAAAAAAACAATTACCTGAGACAATATATGCCAATTTAATGACATGCTCGACTCTTTAGAATTAGGTTAAATTTCACTTCTTAAAAGTAACGGTGGACCTGGGAATGGGCAAAGAGTTCTATAGGCTAGGGGCTGCATTGCTTATAAAGCCCTGTCACCCTTTTGTACGAGGAACAGTGATGAGCGTCTTGCTATCTTCAGACCACAAGACGGGCCTGCCAGGAATATACACAAGTGAGGTATTCGGACAATTATTACATGGAAATTGTCCAGACATACCCGTGTAGGTAAGACGCATATAACTTTAAGAAAACATGCGCCCTGGTCAGTAGCCAATGGAGGCTCGTTGAGGAGTAAGAGGTAGTTGTTGTCTTCTTTCCTACTTTGCTAGAGTATGTGGATTGGCATATGCCTTTGACCATTAATATCCATATTAGGTATTTTTTGTTTTGTTAACATGCTCCATTTCAAGATGGTACCATATGCATTACCCATTGACCCTCTTCTGAGACCTTAAAAATCTAGAAATTGTTATATATGTAATATAAAAAGAATAAATATATATTTAGTTAAATCCAAAAATTAATTATGTTTTCCCTATATAAAATTTACGATAGCCGCCAATGTGGCCAACTTCAAACAACTAACACTCTGAATTGTCAGTTAGATTTTGTTTTTATCATCATAAAGTTTACACCCCTCAAAAGTGTAAAATGCAGCTTTCTCCGCCTTAATAAAATCATATCGGTCATTTTATGTTTCAATGCTAACATTTTCAAATGGCCACCACCTCCGAATCTTTAGACTTATTTCCATATACCTATCACCAAGACCTACGAAACAGCGTAAATTATGGTATGGTGAGATATATATCTTTGACCACCAGAAACTAGTAACATACTTTAAAAATAAATCCAAGTTGGCAGCCAAATGGCCGTCTTGCAAGATCTTTGAACTTATAAGTTGTCCTATATATTATTTGTAATTATTTTATATCATCCACAAATACATTAAATTTTTATAAAAAGTATGAGATGAGTTGCTTTGAACATTAAAAGCTTATATTATGACATTTTGATTTTATTTAAAGATGCACCGGTTTAAAATTCAAATAAAGTAGGCCAATAATTGCCTGCAAAGATATTTCAGATTTATCCATTGCCATAGCAGTATTACCGGTAATATATTTTTGGACATAAACTAAACTTATGATGAAAATAAATGCAAATATGGAAATACAATATTTGTCCTTTGACTACTCTACTAGTGGGAGGCAAACCGGTGGTTCCAGTGGATAAAGCGCCCACCTCGCACGCCAAAGGTTTGTGAGTTCGAGTCCCGCTGTGGCCCAATTGTTTTCGTCCGCCCTTGAATAAGGCCTCTTTACCTCCATTACTCTTGCCTCCTACCCAGGTGTATAAATGGGTACTGGCATTATCCAATGTCTGGAAAGGTAACCGACTCGCTGTAGAGGTGTAGCGAGCCCCCTCAGCAACATTTCTGGTGGAGTCTGGTCACCAATACAAAGCTTCGAGAGATGGTCACTCCGTTCCTGTGTATTCAGGTCCCTTTACCTTTACCTCTTTACTCTACTCTAACTCTTAGAAAGTCATGATCTGATTTCATAAAATTCAATTGCGGAAAATATGGTGCCATCTTTCACGCTCTTAAAAACTTTTAAGTGCCATATAATTAGTAATGTTTGACCCTATCTTAAGTTATGCTATTTAACAATATGACTTTGTAATGGTTAGGGACAAATCTCAGTACTTTTTTACACTTTATCTGTTATAATGGCTAAATAATATATTGCAGGTAGGTATGAATTTTGATATATTTCTTCGAATCTTTTGCGGTGGTCATTGTGGCGGCCATCTTGAATTTTAAGCAAAAAAAAAAAAAAAATGTTACAACAAAAACATCAATGTGACTTCCTATAGACCAACTGAAGACATAACGTGACTTACAATTTACCATTTTCAAACTTAGGATGTTATAACTAAATATCCGATATAAGTTCATCTTTTGTGGAATTTCTAGCTTTTAAAGATCTTTTGATGCCGCCATACAGGGCCGCATCTTGAATTGCGACCTGTTTAATCAAGTGTCCATTGCAGAAAATCCAAATACAAAGCTTGTTAAAGACATAATTTTTGTAATTAAACTTGTAACTTTTCTCATTTTTGCAGGGACCCCTCTGTAAATAGTTCACTACTATGTGTTTCGCACACCTTTATAGGCAAAATGGTTTTACCTTGGCAGCGATTGGCAATTCAATATGGCTGCATTCCAAATGGTCCGTTGTTTGGTTAACAATGTTTTTGGATTCCTGGACCCGGAAACACTGTTCGCCCCTGGGGTATATACACAATAATCATAAATTAACTAGTAATAAGACGCAGAATGTGGGCAAAAATCGCTTCTCCTTGGCGGCCATTTTGAAATTCAAGATGGATTCACACCAATGGTCCATTTCCGTTATTAATGTTCTTAATGGATTCCTTGACCCTTAAAACATGGGTATAGATGCCATATCATGGGTCTCTAACTACGTTAGATACATGTATGCGAAAAAACACTTCCAAACCTTGGCGGGCCATCCTGAATTTCAAAGATGGCAACACAGCCACATGATCTAATGTTGTTGCTTTGAGATTGACATTCTCCAAAATAGGTTTTGATGGTGGAATTACATTTGTATGTGCTTAAAAGCCCAGATATAGCACATTATAAGTTCAAATGGCGGCCATTTTGAAATCCAAGATGGCTATTTATCGCGGATTTTGGAAAAAAAATGGCCAACATTGATTTTCTGTTTCTGTGGCATCTAAACTTTGGAAAAAATGCAAAAAGTAGTCAAATCTCCATAAAAAGCCAACAATAGGAATATATGAACATAGTGAACCTGAATATATATGCGAATCTCCCAATCAACGGTTCGGGACCTGTCCCGGAACACGCCTAGGAAGTCGATGTGCGTTTACGACACGGACATTTTCTGCGTCATCCCTTTTCTTAATTATTGGTTGGCATATAAAGTCGTAACTAATATGTCAAGGACATCTTCATAGGCACTCATACCTGGTCGAACTGGCACACCATACAGCAACAGGTTGAGTTTGCGGTCGTGGAGCTCCTCAGTATTAATTTCTCACATCACATCCTTCTTTTAGATTATCATTTTCTTATGATGTTTCGTACAGGGCCCTCTCTGATTTGATTTATATCCTCTTGTGTTTACTAATCACATCACGTTTTCTATCGCATCATTTATTTTGCCTCGCTGCGTGCATGCGATTCTTCCAGACCTTTATTTTTGGTTTCGTTATTTTCACCAGAAATGCATTCAGCGTTCAGCGTGTCTACTCTTGCTTGTAACTCGTCTAATCCTTTGTTCACATTGCTTTACCATTCTTAACATTATAGCTTTTAGTTCGGCATTGGATACGTTTCACCTTGTGCTTCCCATATTGTTGTTGTCCTACGTGGTTATTTCCTGGAGTAGTTTTTCGATTATTAACTTCACAGTCCGCATCAGTATCTTGGTTTGAGTTTCATAGGCAGGTTATCATATTCCGAAGGCTATACTGATGTTTTTTGGCAGCTAGATCCTCCTCGTGGTGTGATATATCATTCAAAAAAGCCGGTTCGGCGGAGAGAAAATTAGACGTGACCGGCCATGATGGAAGCCGTGTTACTTTATCAAATTATCTTTTGTATGTATCTGTAATAATTAATAATAATAATAATAATAATTGAGGTAAAATCAATAAAGTTTGAATTTGAAATATTTTTAAACGGTGCTGATACTACAAAACTACATCATTTCCCATAAACTTTTAATAATATAATAATGTAAACTTTTTTGTTCATTTTATGAACGTGATATAATCCTCTAGCTCGAAGTTACTTTTGTTTCCTTCTGCAACTCATATTCAAATTATTTAGAAAGTATAACGCTGGTTTATACAACTTACACGTGAATATAGGACCACAACTGGCCAACCCACAGGGCTTAAATACTATAATTTTTTAAACCGCAATATATCGACTTTGACCACCGCCCCGCCATCAACCATGACAGCATTGCTAATAAAACATATCACAACATCGACCCGATATAGTGAATTTCTATTCGCATGTGGTCATGTTCAGACTGAGATACACTGACTGCCAATAACCCGAGCTTCACGCATGCTAACGGCTTTGAAATAGCCTGCCTGTAAAGAATCTAAAGAGGTCTATTTTGATATTGCATAAATGGATCACGATTGTTTGGTAAGTAACGTCATTTTCCAAATATTCTCGCTAAGTGCTCAATTCTAACATGATGGTTTAGCAACAGAGAAGAGAAGATAGAGACTCTCGCACTGAGTTGCGTTGAAATACTGAACAGCTTTTCATCCTTTTCATGGTCGTAGGTCTTTTTTTTCAAAATCTTGGGATATAATGCGTCTGAAGAAGTATATATCAACTAAAACAAATAGGTCGATATGTTCAATATTTTATCTACAGCTAGCGCTGTACACTGTAGTCTGCGTATAGTCCACAGTCTGTCCATATGAAAGTGAATGTTGAAGTGTAATGCTGTGTGACTATCCTGTTATTTTGCTTTAACACGGAGAATGTAATATTCTTTCTAATTTTCTCAATTCTAGGGTGTATTTTACTGTGTCGACATTTAAAGTACTATTTAACATCCACCCAATATTTAGAAAATTGAATTGTGCAAACATAAATATTAATCCTGGAATATAACTCATCTTGGTGCGTTTTATAAATCAATTTCATTCACAATATGAAACACCCCTTTCTATTTTTAGCACCTCGACTAGTGTATTTGACGCTTCATTTTCTTCGGTGCAGGCATGAAGCTAACTGGTACGGGCATACATCTGTGCAGTCTATTGACAACACAAATATTCTTGTATAACACAAAGTTCTTCGTTCTGAGGCAGGTAAGCGTGCTCTATATGTCCTACTTCTGTTTCCTAGTCATTTAGTATTATATGTTAGGACTGTAGAAACGGTCTGCAGTGAATCTTTTCGAAAGTATGATTTAATCAAGCGGTTTATCGAACAACTTTACGCTCTACTTTTAAAACCCAGCTTTGCTTTTACTAAGTATTTGGCACTGTGCATATTATATATATATATAATATATAATTTATATATATATATAGTATATATATTAATATCTATATATACAAATCAAGTACAGGCAATAATTCAGATCGCATATGACAGAGTGCTCGATACTAATGAAGTAGATCTAATATAAATTATAACTTTTTTTGTCCCTTTTATTCTGTCCCTTTTTATTATGGAATAAAAAGGGACAAATAATTTATATATATAATAATAAGTAAATTGAAGACAGCGGCTGACTTAGCATTATTATCTGCAGAATGAACTACTTGCTGGGGATGGGACTCGAACCCACAACCTTCCGTTTAATCTCGGATTCGCTAATCAATTGCGCCACCACGGCATGGTGATGGGTCCATTCGAAAGTTTTCTACACACATAGCGTTCCGATTGCGTAAATGCCGTCCATATCATGATGTGGATCACATTTTCTTATATATATATATATATATATATATTATATAATAAGATATATATATATATATATATATGTATATATATGTATATATAATATATATATCTATATATATATATATATAGATATATCTATATATATACATTTTGCACCTAACACCCATGGAGAGGCTATTTTTTAATTTAGTTTAAATTTATATATTTTTTGGTTTTGAGTTTTAATCTACAATAAAGCCGGTCTAAAAAATGGTACAATGTACCCTTTTCAAACCCAAAATATAGAATATTTAACCAGCATATTCCTCACGGAAAATAATATGCCTGGATGTCCTCCAGGAAACATGTTGCGCCATATGTTACGAGAGAACCACATGAAGTAGGACCCCTTCACCGGTATTAGCCTCATGCATTCCTCTAGATTGTTGAGGTCAATAATATTTCCTAAAAAAGTCACAACAAGAACTAGAAGCTGATTGGGTGTACTCTTTGGCGTAGTATCATTGGAGCTAGTCCATGTGGATATTTGGGGGCGTTTTTAAGTGTTTTCGTTTTGAACTACCACCTAGACAACGAATTATATCCCGATACTTATTACGCACGCTTTTGTAGTGTAATAGGTTTAAAACAAAAAAAATCGTCCCCAATATTTGTTATTACATTTGAGACAGTTGCTCCATGGCAACATCGATTCTTAACCGCAAGTTAGTCTCTCCTCATGGCTGGTTCACCGCGAGTAGCAAGAAATGCCCCGTAGACACTAATTTTGCTTTAACATGTTAAAGTTGTATTTTAAAAAGATCTTATCTCGGCAACGTATCTCGTCTTGTTTATGTATTTATGTTTGAGTACATTGGTTGACCCTGTCCAAATTACAACTGAAACAATTACAATTAAGTTTTGCCAAATTCACAGAAAAAATCAAACTAAGCATGAGAAATCCTTGAATCATTGTAACTTGTCAATTCTCGACAGATTTGTTTTGTTTTTTTTTTTTTGGGCTTCAGCAACAGATTCTAACTCTTCTGTTTAGAATTGTGCTGATTGGCTAGGGGTCACCGCCGCCTAAAAAAACTTTCAACTCTAAATTTCCGTTAACAAAATATCTATGAGATTAGAATGCACTACAAACGCCCCTCCTTACACAATATACACTGCCCGTAATATTTAACCGGCCCATGTTGCTAATGCCTTAATTTTAAAGGACGCTTTCCATACACCGCGAAAAATGTCAAGATTTTAGATCCAAAAGAAAACCGAAGTTCTTGGCGAAAACCTGTGAGACGGGAGCCATATTTATCACTGGCTCAAATAAGAATCGAACCCTGGCCGCATTGGTGAACGGTGAGCAAAGTAACCGCTACACCAGCCCGCCCTTCCAAATATAAATCAAATATGAGTTCAGTAGATTTAGGATCATTCTGAAGCTATTTAACTTATGTTTGATCTAATTTACAATATACATATACTTAAACGTCTATATGCAACCCTTTGTTTTTCGGTAGTATCTATTCTACCTCTTTTTTCGACTCTCCAAACCTTTTACATTTTACAAGTGGATATAGTAATCTGAATGTCAAGATTCGAGTTGTGCTAGGAATATAAAAATAAATAGTTGTGCTTGGAATATGAGTATAAAATAGAGAGATTGGATGTTTTACAAGTAGAAGATATTGTGTTCTGAAATCAATCCATCGATCGTATTGTGTATTTGCAGGTGGACCAAAATGCCTGTTAAAATCGATGTTGGAGGCCCGTGCATATGTTGGAACGAAGACAACTTCAGATGGTATAGAAACAGTAGTTGTCGAGTTATTGGTAAGTTCTGCATTGAATGTCACGTGGAATGGTTAGCGAGAAGGTACCTCCCAGTCACATCAGACCAAGATTCTCCTGACGCGGCCCCTAATGAAAACACGGATATATTTTACCTATTTCTGAGTGAGCCGACGGAAGTTGTTGAAAACAAAGCTTTCCAAATAAGAAGCGCCAGGACAAAAATTGACCCGAAACATTTTGCAACTGAACTAAAACAAGGAGATCACATAGCATGGCACAGGACATATGTCATATGGCATCATGCAATAGTTTCTGACATTCATCCTAAAGAAGGCAAGATAGATGTCATACAGTGGAACAAAAAAGATCATGTCATACAAATTCTAGAAGAAAGCTTGTCAGTACAAGAAAGAAATGGTTTATTATTTAACCAGATGTACCGCATAGATTACCCTAAAGAAGTCACAGAGTTGAATAGTACGGAATTGGTACTCGCAAGAGCTCGGTCCAGGATTGGCGACAAAGGATACAAGCCTTTCATTGACAACTGTGAAACATTTGCTACCTACTGCGTCACAGGCTCTGCTAAGTCTCACCAAATAGCGTGGCTGAAAGGAAAGGTCAAAGAACTTATCGGTGAAACCGGCGTGTCGACAGTGAAGGCCTTTGTCAAAGGTGGATGTCGCGCAGCATCTAAGTTGCAAACGCCATGCCAAAGGCTGCCGGCGAAATAATCCCAGCAGAGTTAATTGAAGAAGTTGTTAACGGATGTGATTGGGTGGGTGCTGGTATCGTTATCGGTTTAGAAACTGGATTCGTGATTTGGGATTTGAGTCAGGTGTATTCGGAGAGAAAGGACGGCAAACTGTCGAGGGATGACTTTGTAGAGGAGTTTCTTCGGCGAGTGGTTGAAGGCCTGATGACAGCAGGATTTGCAATCGCAGGTTCTATTGGTATGGAATTTGCCATCGGCTCTATTGCTGGTACTCCTTTCGGCCCAATGGGTATCTTCTTAGGTGGTATCGTGGGAGGAGTAATATGTGGCGCCATAGGAAAGGTGATTGGCACATGGTTTGGGAGCGTTACAGGAAAGGTAATAGCTGGGCAGTTCAAGGATGACAGAGCGGTGACACCAATTGATGAACTGCAGCCAGGAGATCACGTTGTCCTTTGTGGCTGGTTCCTTCATCCAAGATGTCACGCTATTTTAGTTGAACACGACAGTAAGGACGAGATCAAAGTAATTCGCAATACTTACGAAGAGGGCGTGGTTGAAGAGAAGATGATGTTCAGCCAACCGCTGTACAAAGTTATCTATGAAAAGGACACGTGTGTCCATCCAGAGGAAGTCATTGAGAATGCCCGGTCTAAATTGGGGCAATACAAGTACAATTTAGTGACCTACAACTGTAAAACATTTGCTGAAGAGTGCAAAACGACAAGAAGACGTATTGAACTCGATATGAAAGGTATCGCACTGAATACAAACAGTTTTAATTCAGAATTATTTTAAACTCACGCTGAGAGTATAATACATGCACCGGTAAGCTATGTCGAAATTAAGTAGTTATGCCGCGTGATCTATTTAATCATCATTATATGATGACGTTCAAAATTAGCGAATGATTTTTTTTACTGTGCAAACGCAGTTTACTGTTAGCTACACAGCAAGATTCCTACTCACGGTG
>JAMKCH010044970.1:0-40734 GCA_023653785.1 Ophioderma brevispina | reverse complement strand
TATTGAATTTCAGATATTTGGGGTGTTGGGTGATATTAGTTCTCCATCGACCTTTAAAATTTGATGCAATATAGAGAATATTGGCTTTTGTAAGCATGCCTTGAAAATCTAGTTAGCATACGCAATCAAACATATCAGACAAAGTAAATGGAATCAAAACAACAAGCGGGCTGTAGCAACAATTTGGATGCAATTTACCCAAAGCCTGCAAATGTTCGCTTGGAGGTCAACGCCATGTAATTAAGGTAGAAAAACACGAAATCTTTACTCGTCGATTAGTCAAAACCTCATTCAAATTTCTGAGCTATCAATTTACCGATTCTCATCACACTTCATAATTTGTAGCAAAGCGCTTGCACAACACTTCATTTAGCATATTATTTCCCAGGAGATGCTCTGTATATCCGGACTTAGCTAAACTCGGCCGATTTTCAGCAATATTACGAGGCAAACAGGAAAATTAGCATTCAGTGTCATTCATCTTTATTCCCCCTCTTCTTATCTGGAGAGTTGCCTTATACAGTAGCAATCTTTGCACTGCATTTATCTTGGATAGATAGAGCAAAATTGAATTATTTCAAAGAGTATTGAATTTCAGAGCCATACAAAATAAAATGATAATTTTCACAAACAATTTATTTTTGCTAATTTGGCAAGCGACTGTCTTAAATGGGTAATTAATAAAAGTGAACAAAAATTTACTGTTGCAAAATGTAGATTCTGGCTTAAAATGGATGACCCAATCATGCTCCAAATTTTCAATGTTTTCCTCCCTCACATGAAAGCATATCAGCAAGAATGTCTAATTACAAATTTTGAGATAAATCGGTCCAGCCATTTTGGACTGTAGAGGCAAAAATGTCCACTAAATTATCCCATTTAGGACATTGTATGTTAGTAAATGTCATATACCATATTTGGAGATATTTTTGCTCATAACATCAAAAGCAAACATTTCCTGGGCTTTAAATTCCATTGGGAACTCAAATCCTCATTTATTTTCTTTTCATTTCACAGAAATCTATAAAGAATGTATTTTATTTGGTAACCAATGTAAGCTTCCACACTGTTTCCTATGGGGAAATGCATAATACAGAATGACTTGCATCCAAATCCAAGAAATATTGTAGTTCAGCACTTTGTGTGATGGTAATCTTGAAATCAGAAGAAAAATGGTAAAATTTCACATTCCAACTTGTGCGCTGTAATTGTTTAGGGATCATGCCTATATTTTTAAGGGGGATGGCCCAATTTTATTATATGATTTTCATTTTGATTAAATGACCTTTACCCCACCCAATACCCAATCTCTAAAGTTTCATGCTAATATTTCAACCTGTTTTGATGTGAGAGCTAAAAACATCATTTTTGTAAGCCCCATTGAATACTCTGTATAGATAATTGGTCAACCAAATAGGACATGTTTTTGCTCATAACATCAAAACCAAACATCCTTTAGCCCTACAATTTTACAGTGCAAATGAGAAAAATAATAGCTTTTTTCTGACAAAAAAAATTCAGCACTTCCATTAAAGCCTGGGGTCCCTGAGGACAAGGCAATTAGTGACTGCACCATGGCCCTTTAATTTTTATTGCATTTTCATCCTTTCCCATTTTGTCTAATTTTCAGTTCTCTCTAATAACACTGCCTAAAATTATCTGACGCTAACCCTAAACTCATCCTAAAGAGAATTAGACAAAATGAGAATATCCAAAGTAGCAATTTACCTAGGATTATAGTCAGTTAAATTAAATTTATGGCTTTCATTCCATGAAAAGCTGTTAAGAGAATTGCATGCAGCTGCAGAGCTAAATGAATACACCTATTGCATATGAGTGTAAGTTTTGTCACAAGACCTTGACATTCGTACAAAAGTGGCAGTGCAATTGTCCAAAGGTTTTTTAGATGCATAGATATAAAGTCAGATCCTTGTGACAGATATGATTTCTTAAGTATCTGTAGGGCATCTGAAGTCATTTACTGACCACAAGTGAGATTTTTTTGTTGTATACAAAAACTTCTGCAATTTTGAGTTGGCTCTTCAGTTGATATTAAAAGCCTTATTTTGGTGTTGTTTGTGTGTGTGAAGGAACACAATTTGCGGCTTGACGTAAACTACAACTGGACAATGGTCAATATACTCTGTGTTGTGTTTTCACTTTTGTAAGAGATTTATCAAGCTGAATCAAAAGCGGCTCATTCCTAGTCTCGGTGGAAAAGACAAGCGCATAAGAGAAATAACACCATTCAATGGAATACCCTTTAAAATGGGCAGATGTCCAAACTTGGCCATTCTCGATCATTTTCTGCATAACACGTTCTAACAAAAACACAGTGAGGCTAATTTGACCCGCATTGCCATGGTTGAGCTCTTTTAAATGACATAATTTAACCTGTCTCCAGAAATGACTAATTAATACGCACGCAATCCATCCATTATATTTCTCCACATGGACCTCTTAATTGCAGATAGCAGATGTTCCGCAAAATTTATTCTCAGGTTTGATCAAAATGCACATTAATTTTTTTTTTTGCTAGATTAGAATTTGTACGGTAGTTTCTCTATGGTGTCATAAAGAATTATCACAACAAGCTGTTTCATTTTGATCTAGTGCACTTGCAAAAAGTGCTTTGACCTCAACCTGTCAGGCAGACCAATTTGCATTTTGCCTCATGTACACAAATTGAAAAGTAAAAAATCATTCAGAGAATCACTTTTAGAAAATATGTGTATTTGTGGGTTTTTTTTTAACCTTTAATTGCAACCTTTTTACTGAATGCAACCAAGTACAACAGGTTATTTTGTGAAGGAAATTTTCTTGGTATAGTTGAGATTTATTTAGGTCACAAAAAGAACAGAGTTCATCTCGGCTTACTGTAGCTTAAAATCCTAAGTGCTATGCTTTTTTTTCTTTAGTAAAAAAAAAAAAGCTTTGCACAAAGTGGAAATTGCATATTTAGACAACTCTTTTTTATATTATCTTTTTTTATTTTTCTTGACCAGTTGTAAAAAAAATGTGGTAAAATGTTATTTTACTCCTATGTCCTATGCGAGCGGGAAGCTGAGATGAACTTTTTTCTTGGCCTTATTAAATTTAAAAAGTGTGAAGTTAAAGGCTGACTCAGAGATTTCCCAATGAGGGTGCACTCATTTTTCAAACAAATTGTGTTTTTTGCATATACATAACGCTTGTCCATACAGTAATTATGGTGTGAAATAACTAAGCTCAAATCGAAGTCCTTCATATAGAAAATCACAACTTTGTTATAAAATTCCGGATCCGGAATTTTTGTTATGTACAGTATAACAGTGCCATAGGATACTGTGTATAAGTGTTTACTGCATGGAAACGGAAAATTCAAATCGTCTCTAACTTTGGAATTAAGCCTTTTATGTAACTATCTTTAGTTCTAGATGACTATTTTTTATTACTACACAAAATAATTATATTTCAAAAATCTCTGAGTCGGCCTTTAAAGATTGGTCACCCGATAGCATTATAAACATCAGTATACTGTATGAGTATAGTGTATGAATTTTGATTTCAAAAGAAGAACAAAATGAGTCATCTGATGTGTCAAAAACAGCTTAAAATCCATTCATATTTAAACATAATAGCTTATTCTGAATATTCTATTAGCTATATCGGTTCAATTCAGTTATTCTGTAATATTACCATTTATGGCATTGATAAATCTCTTGGTGGTACTATTACTAATAAGTAACACTTATCACACCACTCTAATGTTTTATTCAAACCTAGGTCAGGAAAAGAGGTTTCATAGGAACGGCTTTATCGCACTTGCCAATTGTTGGAAATCCTTGTGAATGGACAAACTGCATCTTGTATGTGATGGGAAATGAAACAAGCTAAAACTATAATAGCTGCTTTCTGTAATTTTGGTGATTGTGACTATAGCCACATATGCTTGAACTGGTGAGACTCAGGGAAATTTGTGTGTGGGTGTTGTTGGGTGTAGATAGGGGTGAATGGGTTGATTATGAGTTATTAACAAATTATCAAAATAGGTACACAATATCGACTGCGTACTCTTTATATGGGTAGTCCCGCTGTCACGTCAAGACTTGCATTATATTTTAAAAAGACAATTCACCACCATTTTCATTCAGACGCATCATTGGCATTATAGGCAGCCTTTTGGTTCTAAGGGTGGGGGAAAGCCCGGTCCGGAGAAAAGTCTAGCCCAGTCAGGGAACAGTTGTCCCAATCGGAGGGTAAATGGGGTTAAAAATGGCCGATTTTGCATGAATTTTCATAAAAATTTATCAAGTTTACCTCCATATTTTTTTCAAGGGGCACTCTGTCCCGCTTGCTCCCTATTGGCTATGCATCTGCAGAGTATATATTTTAACCATTTATCAATACAACATACTTAAAAACAACCCTTCCAGCAGAAATTTTATGTAAAATTGAGGACTTCTTGATCACCCCACCTTCCCACCCCAGCCTTAACCTTAAGAATGATCCCAATACCTGTAGACTTGGATATTCAAATTAAATCCACTGTGCATCTCTGTGCATTTGCAACGCTCCTGATTATAAATTTAATGTGGTATTTTCTGTATCAGGGAGCTATTGTAATTGCCATTTTCTCATGTCCACCTGATGACCTGACTCAGTCATGAATATTTCCTGGTTTCTCCCTTCATGGCTATAAATGTTTAATTTACAACGATTTGAATTAAAAATAGATCGCACAGGGATGTACACCTTCAGACGAGCAGGTGATAGGTCTTCAGAGTAAGGGATTTTGTTGTCGTACCATAAGCAAGCCAGGAAAATCTCCATAGTCGAGGCTTGTTTTTCATCTCATTGTTTTTGCATGTTGAATTTTGCATGTTCGGAGTGACATTGATTTTACACTTTAATAATGATTTCAAACAATAGAGTGTAGTGGCTGTGAGATAAAAATATTTGAGAAATTATAGGATTTAAGGGCACTTTCAGTGATTTGCTTTCCCAGAAAATAAAAAAAAAATCATCAAAAATCAGATTTGTGCATGGCTGTAGCAAGTACAGGTATCCCAACATACCCTGTGATAAGACCAACCGCATCCTAATAAGGACAAAATCTCATATTTTAGTTATTACTGTCTGTACGGCCACTTACTATTTAAAAAATTCAATGGAGATTCATACCTTTATTGAACACTGCTGTTTCCGTCAATTTTTCAATTGAAAAAAAAACCACCAAATTATGAGAATCATACCTAGACTTCTCCTTTACTATCTATTCCTACAAATTTCTAATATTTTCACTCTTTCGAGTGGATCACTGATAGTGGCTTTAAGAAATTAAAGGTCCATAGCCCAATTGCTGATAGCCTCATCTTCAAGGACTTCCAGATTTTACCAGAAGTAGTCAAAATATTGGTGCCTGAAGAAAGCTACAGTTTTTCTCATTTCCCCTGTGAAGTCTTAGGGATGAAATATGTTTGGTTAGATTGATATGAGTGAAAAGGTGTTCCAGCTTGATTGACCAATATTAATTTTATGGAGTATTTTATAGGCTTATAAACTCAAGTTTGTAGCTCTAATTATATCAAAATGATTGAAATATCAGCATGAAGCTTTACAGATGTGATATTATGGGTCAAGGTCAGTCAAGATAAAACTTTATATAATTAAAGGCTGACTCAGATTTCAAAATATTTTTGGTGTGTAGTAATTAAAAATAGTCAACTAGGCCTAAAGAGGGTCACTTATAATAATAATAATAATGCAATAATAATAATAACAGCATTTATAAAGAGCTTAGTTACTTCACACAGAGATTAGTATATGGACAAGCATTATGTTTATGCAAAAACATGATTTGTTTGAAGTTGAAATTAACCTCCTCAGGAAATCTCTGAGTTAAGCCTTCAGAGGCAAGTGCGATTTTTTGCCCAATTTTAATTCCAGAATTGAGCCCAAATAGATGATTCTGCACTTTCTAAATGTTCAGAATACTCCACTTGTTGCACCTATAATCCAACATTGTAGGAGTTACAACCTTCCTGTGAAGCCAACTAAACTGTCCATTAAAAATGCAAAATACATATCAGCTTCATGGTTAAAAATATTCTTGGAACAAATGGTTGTCATGGATACTAAGTAATAAGAATCGGCCTGTACAAGTCTTTATTTTTTCATCTGTCCAATATTTGAGATACTTTTATAAGGCTCAAGATAGCTTTTTATGAATATTTTTTTGTGGTTATTATTATTAAATAGTTTTTTTCAAAAATAACCAACAAATATCAGATTGACTTCATTTGGTGAATTTCAACAAACGTGCTTAAAGTAGAACAAGTAATCGATGATGAAAATCCACGATAAGTGGGGCACCGGAAATAAAAGAAAATCAAATTGAACAGCTAAATGATTAGAAAATGCTTTAACGTCGGGACAACTCATATATTTTGAGGTAATCTGAGTACATCCTATCTCATGCATAACCATACATAGTTTTGTATCATCACGGGAAAGAAGTATGTGCATGTGCAGTGGGTCTTGCATGGGTAAGCCCTAGGAAGAGGAACTCTCAAGAACTATAATAACTGTATGTGCATGGTAACAAATAGTTGTTCTGGCCGTCTTGCAGCCTTTACCTGGCTGTATTCACTTAACAGCAATTGTCTAATGTTTTAGGGGAAATGGAAAGTTCTCTTTTAGTCCGGGAATATTGTTGAATTGTGGAATATTTCGTTTTATAGAAATATATAGCAAAATTTGGAAAAAAATGTTGTCAGAATATTTCTCACTGTGGCAATCCTATTGCAAAATGGATAATACAGCATAGTGTAGGCCAAATCAGATCTAATTGTGACACACATTGAATCACGGCTTTTTGTGTGAAAAGATTCCTTGGCGTGCGAAGAAATCTAAACCAGACACTTGTCACCCCATTTGTACTGATCCAAATGATGAGTTAGGGCATCAACTTCATACACTCATCAAACATAGGCTATTTAAATTACTGAAATAGCATTTGTGTATTCCAAAATTAAGTCAGGTTTTAGGTGAAGTGGTGATGGCACTAGTTTTGGTCACAGACTTAAATAAGGTCCAATTTCAAATCATATGTCATGCTGGGAAATTTTTTTTCGGATATCTTAAATTCAATTAACTTCATGCACAATCAAATTATAGGCTTTTTAATATTTTATTTCTTCACATTTATGTTCTAGAAATTGCCACACAAGTGTGTGTAACTTACAATATAAAAAAAACAGATTTAACAAAATTTTGAGATTCCAGCCAATAACAAATATCACAAAATACAAGCAGTGAGGGGGGTTTTCACAGAGCTTCTAGAATGTTGAGATTCAAACCTGGTTACCGTGACCACCTTCATCAACCACATCTAGTGAATATACATTTCCCTGTTTTGAATTCTGGCATATTTTAATGCAAGAATGTGCCTCCTCTCCCTCAGAAACATTTGAAGGAAAAAGAACTTGTGACTTGAGGGAAGAAAAAGCAAGGTAGAGGCACCATTTGTTGCACTGGAAATACGAAAGTTGGTGGCGACTAGGGGAAATCGTTTTGATCGCTTTGTAATTATTCAGTATTCTAGTCATGTTGATGGTTTCATGTACATACGTATGTAATGATAGAAGTGACTGAATTGATTTTCTCGATAGGGACAACCGTCTTGTTTTTGCACGTTTTGCCACCGAACAGTTGTATTTTTTGGGGGTGGAACTTATATCAATATTAGCCCGCTGTGGTTTTGGGCTTTGTTTGTACAAGTAACTATCTTATGCTTTTCTGTGTCCGCATGTCTTGTCTAACTAATCTGTTTTCAACCTGTAAGTTCTCCAACCATGTATGTTTATTGAATCTTCCACCCCTTTTTTTCTTCAAACTAGTACATTTTAAAAGGCCCGCGTTTCTTATTTAAACAGTTTTCGGAGCACATTTGCCTTTTTTTTCTTTAATTCCATTAATTATGGTAATTTGACCCACATAGTCTTGTGAATATTGTCTCTCTTTATTAACTCTGTGTATGCAGAATAAATTGAGGTGCCCAGTAAAAGGGATTTTGCTGCGATTTCGCAAATATTTAATAAGTGAAATGTTTCTGTGGACCATAGTTTAGTAATGTGGCAATGAGACTTGAAGTAAACAACTATACTTATGCTTTCATTCAAAGATTTTACATTTTCCTCAGACAATCATTTGCACCCCTGGTGCGACACCTGCCTATCTGTCTGTGCCGCATCTAAGCCTATTTTGAATTGGTTTACTACTTTGGAAGGTAACACATCATGTAATGAGCAAATCGTAATACTCATCGTGCTCTCTGCTTTTATTGGGTCTTACCCTCCGGGATTATCTCCCGGCACAAATACGGGTGCCCCAGCCGTCATACCCTTTTATCCCACACTAAACTGATTATTCTGTGTCCCTAACCCAGCTTACCTGTTAACCGTATGCGAATTTTGCCATGTGATCATGCCTCAGTGAATGAACTGGTCCGAGTTAACTGCCACAAGCTGGTGGTGAGTAACCAACGCTCCCCTAACATGCGTAACTTGGGTTGAGCATGTATTTTGGGCCACCATGAGTCATTTACATAGAACAGACACCGCGTAACTTCCAAGGTCCAATTGATCCTTTGTTTGGCATACTCATATAAGGAAGCCTGGGCCCATTAATTGACAATGAAATTCCCACGGTACACATAGGTCAAATCGTTTTTCTATATAACGGCCTCATGAATATAGCGGTTCCTCCTGCCGTACTCAACAAATGGTAGAGTGAATTTCCCACTTCGCGTTTGCACGCATATTTAAGAAGGATAGTTCGATATGTAATCCTTGTTACCAATATTGTCTCCATTAAATCGAAAAGCCACCGTCATATTGCTCTTCCCCGACCATGACACAGTTTCCCTTGTTCTTCATGCGTTTCCTCCCAGAATCATCTCGTCAACTTACACTGTGAAGTAGAAGTAAGGGGCATTTCCTAGATCGTGTGAAAGTTCTGTTGAATTTGACCATAAACTTTGGCAGCAGTGATGCTAACTAGTAAAGCACCTATACTTTAAATACACATAGGCACAAGAGGTCATGCATTAATTGTGAGCGCACTGTGTAATGTATAGTAAAACGGACAATAACTGCACGATGTTAAAATGTTGGTATGGTTTTAAAGAGATATAGAAGCAATCTTTTGATTGATGGGGTTACTCAGAGGCTTCTCATGTAATGAACCAATCAGAAAAGATTGTATCATAGGTGGTAGTGCCCAGGAAGTTTAAACAATGTCCTTCACATGAATTGAACAGAGAATCTAAGAAGCTTGAGAAATGATGGGGAAACCGAATAGTCACAATGACTGGCCCAACCTGGAATTAATTTGGCTTTCAATTTTATGAATGTGGGATTTGTGCTTGAATTGTAAATAGTTATGGTCTCACGTGTATTTTCAGCTGGTATCCAATTATGATTTAGCATATTGCTTCCTTTTACTTGGGGGTATCCATCAAACTTAGAGATTGTTCATGATCAACAACCTTCAATATCTCTTTCAGATAGAAAATTAATCTTGCAACAGACTACCTGACACTTTTTATTTTCAAAGATGCACCGTGGAAGTGACAGGAGTTGTGGCATATCTATCTGAACAAAAACAACCAATGGCCAGTGGCGTAGCCAGTGGGGGGCGGGGGGGGCACGTGCCCCCCGACCCGCGATGTTTTGGTCGTTATCACCCACCAATGGTCCTCGGTACATTGGTCTAAAAAGGTCCTAAAAGCTGTTGTTTTTTGATGGCGTTTGGTGCGTGATAAATTAATACAGAGAGCTCCAAATAACTTCGTTACTGACCTATCACCTGTTTTCGGTTCAATTGATATACTATACTAACTACTAGTACTATCTTTGCGTTGGTGTTTTGTGATGATGTTGCATGTCTCAACCTCCCCCCCCCCTTCAGATTTTGTAGACGACGGTAAAAAATTTGGTCACCCGGCGACGTCGCGACCTTAAAAAATGTGTTTGTCGTTACAATACCGCGTCGTACAATTCATAAATCTGTGCCCAAATCTGTGCCCCCTCGGCAACAAAATCCTGGCTAACGCCACTGCCAATGGCAGCATGTAACCTTTACCATTTTAACCAAGCAATTTTTAGATTGCTTTGGGATAATGTATATTTGAGCTTCTAAAGTGTTAAACATAATATGGAAATGCCAATTTATCACTCACTGAGGTGACAATTTTGATGTCAAATGGTGTCCGAGTCCTGTGGTCATTAAAGAATAGCATTTTGGAGAATAGTAGTTGCTGCTGGGATATAAACTATGAGTCAAAACCAAGATTCACTGAGCATTTTAAATAACGTTTTAAAGTCCATCTTTTGGTGATAAAACAGCAGCCCACTCAATCCCTACTCTGAAACAAGCTGTGCCGATTGACTTATGGTTACTCGCAATTTGGCTTCTAATTATTCCCTGATTTAAGCACATTTTTGGATTAGGCAGGTTGGTGGAGCTGTAACTAAACTCCCATAGTGCATTGTGACATATTGACTGGAATGAACCCCCACTGCAAATTTTGTTAGAACACTTTATATGCATCCAGGTGTTCTAGAGGTGTTCAAAGAACACTTGCAGAACATTTCAATTGTAACAATTTCAAACTCAATCAAGAACATATTTAAGGTGTTTGTGCAATGTGGTTCTGTAGAGTTTCGAATGCATCCGGAACACCTAAATCACTTCTGAAGCTGTTCAAAATCTGTTTACAATTTACATGTGTCTGCACAATTGTGCAGCTGCCATGGCACACTTGGGGTATCATTGCTCTCTCTAAGGCCGTGGGTGAATTTTAAATACAGTGAAATATTACCATGTTTTTAAAGGAACCCAGGGCCTGCAAAATTGGTATAACTTTTGAATTTGTTGAAAAAAAAAATAGAAAAAAATAGCACAACAAAATAATCCCAAGCCTCTATTAAAAATTTGGGTCAGGATACAAGATAGATGTTGACATACAAAATATAAGAACCCTTGTACAAATGGTACAAATGTGATGCACATGAACAGTGCAATGATTCATGATCTCCTAAAGCAAAAAAGCACATATTGTTCAAATGCCATCAAATCTAGCAATATTACCACGATTTTTTTCTCCACTTTTCACATAAGCCACAATCATTCTGACTATCAGATTTTCAACATATACAATGTGGAAGTGAATATATCAGGAGATAATTGTGATGCTTGATTTGTAGAATGATATTCCCACAGTACTGCTTTTTTCTACGTTTTGCTATCAATGGCACCTTAGGCTCTGCATCCCCATAGCACTCTCCAGCCTTTTTTCTGTGTCATTGGGCACTAGCGGTTGCCCGCGCTTTCGCTCGGGCAACCGCTAGCTGATTGAATTGGACGGTCACATTACCACGTTGAATCACTCTCCCATTAAACGCATATTTCATACATTACATTTTTTCTCCAAGCCTTCTTCTTTTTTGGTCTTTATATGCTCAAATGGGTTAAATTTAAATCACGAGCTGTCAAGATTTATAATCCCCCCCCCCCCATCTCACATGAGCAGTATGAAGCCAGGTTAAACTTACTGGGGCAAATGTGAACGCGGGCAACCGCTAGCTATTTGAGAGGTTCACATTCACATGATGCAAAACTTCATCGACATTACAATTTTTTTCTCCAATTCATCTCCTTTAGGCCTATTTGCTTTTTCAGCTGTGCACTAATTCACAACTTCACATGCTCAAGCTGCCTTAAATGTGTTAAGTCGGAGCTTCATATTTTCCCCCCAACATTAGCTATAATTAGGGCCAGCAGGAATTTAGTCACTCATGGGGAAAATGCGGGGGGGGGGGGGGGGGGGGGGGGGTGGTGGCAGAGTACCCCCTTGGAAGAAATTGGCTGCAAAATTGGGAAATTGTGGTAGCGTTTCATATAGAAGTCCCATGGATGCCATTGAGATATTACAATTGATTCCGTCCATGCGCTGTATGACGTGGTGCATTAGCGCTTGACGGAATGAATGGCAATACCTCCATTTGCATCCGATGGACTTCTATAGGAAACTCGACCTAAATTTTGATGTCACAATCAGCCCTTTTTGATGTGGACGCTACCCTCCATTCGGGACGAATTTCATTGGAATCGTGCTGACTTTTTCCTGACCCGCGCTTTTTGCCCGCTTCGTCGCTGCCTACAGATGTAACTGCCTATGTGCTCTTGGCGCCGCCTTTTAAGGGTGAAGGCGGCCATTTATTATGGGCAAATAGCTACAATGATTCCAACAATGAACTGTAATGAGATCATAATTCTAGGCTAATGTAAAATATAGGCCTACTCTTACTCGGGCCAGGGCCGTACGCATGAACTTAACTTTTTTTGGGGGAGAGGGGGGAGTCGGTCCCTCTCGAAAAAGTGGACTTTTTGGTATAAGTGGATCAACCCCCACACCGGTCCTTTTTTAAACATCTCATCCCCCTAAACTAAATGGGTTTTCCTGTCAAAATTTTCTCTTAATTTTGGACCTCTTCATCCATAATTAGCATAAGTGGGACCTTTTTCGGCCCTTTTGTGGGGGCAACCGCATCCCACACTCCTCTCTTTGTCAAACCACGGGAAGTCAATCACGCAATCTACTACTGTTTACAACATGTTTAGCTTATGTTACAACACTTTATTTGCAAACTCAATGAAATCTAAATCATCTATCACCAGTTTGAATACATAAACCGCCCGAGGCAATCGAGAGACAACGATGGAAGGTATATTACCTATAGGGTACACATTCAACTTGGCGACCTCCTGGGTCAACAAGGCAGCCTCCAGGAACAAACAACATGGCGAAGTTCGATCTTTATAAGTATAGATAAATTATTCAGCGGTAAATGCCGCATCTGTGCTATAAACCTGGTAACATGACCAAAGTGGTTCATGAGCTGATACAAGTGACAAATTGTACTCTAATGTTCTCGATGGGGCTTCATTTGGCGGGTTTCAATTTACAAAAGTACAGATTCTATTCCATAGATTGCCGCTGATGATTCAATGATATTTCCAAATTTTTTGATTTTTTTTACTTTTTTTATTTTTTTCAGTTTTTTAATTTTTTGTTTTTTTCAAATAAGAAAGTGTCAGGTGGTTCAATTAAAACACCTCCCCAATTTTCCACCTATAGAGAGAGCGTTTGATTATCAATTGGTTAATAATCACCATCTGTTATCCATAGATATTCGTTCCCTTAATGGTTTTTGAGAAATTTGATATCTGGAAAGGGTTGTTTTCATATCATGCTGGGTCCATTTTGATCTTGACAGGTTTGCATGTCAAACCTCAGTGGAACATATGATTTTGAGTTATAAAAAATGTTAAAAGTTTGTTACAAAAACAGTCGGTAAAAACATGGAGTTCTTAAAAACATGACGAGTCTCTGCACAAACAAGTTTATCACATGATTTGCACACAGACCAAGATTTTAGCATGGTTGAAATCTTGGCGGTGCTAACTCATCTGTGTGAAACTTTTCCCATCCGTGCAACAGGCATCCATTTTGTCAACTTTTCATTATGTTCAACCTGTCCGGGTGCAAGTATCGGTCTTCATTGGCCTTTTTGATCACCTCCTTCATTTCCCTGCAGTGTCTTATTGGAAATAGATTGGGCTTGCTTGCTTGCTTCTGGCTGGATCGATGTCTGCGGTCGATGGCTGGGCTAATCGCTGGCTGGCTGGCCTGGCTGGCTGACGAGGACGGACGGACGGCTGAATCAGTTTTGTGGAAGAATTAAGCTCAGCTTTTATTGTTCAATGTAGAAATAAGAGATGCTTTGATGCTGCCAACACAAATGATGTCATTTGGTTTCTTTAATCCATGTGAAAATGAGCTGCAAAATCGTGGACTATTGCAGGATTTTTTCAGAATATCATGGAATTTTATCCAGAAAAATCACAATTTGAATCATCATTTTGGAAAATCAGAGCAGTATTTTTAAACAGGATAGGGTTGAATAAATATGTTCAAAAAAGATTGGGTAATATTTGATTCAAAAGCTGGAACCATGCAATACATTCCAAGTTTTCCAAGCTTTTTATGCCAAGATTTTCCAAGATAATTTCATCTCAGAAAAATTGAAATAGCTAGGAACCCATGCATTGGATACTCTTTTTCTAGTCATTCTCAGTTTTTATCCCAGCTCAAAGGCATAATGTTCAAGGTTTGAATTGAGATTGGATTTCAAAACTCAAATAAGCTTGGATATACCAGGAAAAGCCTGAAGTTTACAGTATTTCCAATGAAGCTTGAATTCATATCACTGTGAAGAGGTTAAAAGAGAAACTAGATGATGTAGAGATAGGGTGCTATTAACACAAGGGACATCCCATCATAACCGCTTTATCTTGTCATTACTTTGTGAGCTGGAAAATCAAGGACTAGCCCAAGTTTTTCCAAACTTTTTATGCCAAAATTCAAGATTTTTCAAGGTAATTTCAGCTCAGAAAGCTGGACATAGCTAGGAACCCATTGTTAGATGCTCGTTTTCCTAGTCAGTCTCAGCTATCCCATCTCAAAGCCATAAAATCCAAGGTTTGAATCGAGATTGGATTTCAAAACTTGAATAAGCTTGGATATACCAGAAAAAGCCTGAAGTTTACAGTATTTCCGATGAAGCTTGAATTCATATTACTGTGAAGAGGTTAAAAGAGAAACTAGATGTTGTAGAGATAGGATGCTATTAACACAAGGGACATCCCATCAGGTTCCACTTGACATCCCATACAGAGATCAAGTGCTTGCACACGCTTGCCATCTTCAGAATACCATAAAAGATAAAATCATAACCGCTTTATCTTGTCATTGCCTGTCAGCACATACAAATATGTCGGACCCAGAACTAGTTCAATTGGTCACTCGATATGGGTCAAATGTTTACTGAGTATACATAAAACTGACAAACATTTGTTTAGTTTATGTCGAGTACTATCTGTCATCTTTTTATTTATTAGATTGGATGTTTATAATTTATCTATTAAATTGGCAATTTGTGTCATCAGGGTATGATTTTAGGCAACTTCCATTTTTTTTTCCACAAAACAATCTTGTACATCAACACCCAAAGTCAAATGGGTGTGTGGGTGTGTGTGGGTGTGCTTGTGTGTATTTGTGTGTGTGTGTGTGTGATTTTGTTTTATTTGATCCAATAAATTTGTACGTAGGTTTTGTGCCATGTTCTGTTGCAATGTAGCAATAAGATCAATTTAATCATTATTTTTTGTGGGATCTAAAATAAGATATTGATTAGCAGTGATCAGTGTTTGCAAATCAAACTTTCTTGCAAAAATTGGCAACAATAAATTTGCTTACAAAATGAATTATGTGTTTTTAAGCACTGCTGTAGTTTGTAATAACTTTAATTTCACTGTATAATTATGTAATGAAAAACTTCTTCTGAAGTGACAAGAACAAATGCTCAAAAAAGAAATTTGAGGCAACATAAGATGG
Source organism: Ophioderma brevispina (assembly GCA_023653785.1). Lineage (NCBI taxonomy): Eukaryota > Metazoa > Echinodermata > Ophiuroidea > Amphilepidida > Ophiodermatidae > Ophioderma > Ophioderma brevispina. The sequence goes on along the minus strand of JAMKCH010044970.1, from coordinate 25,232 downwards.
TAGTGATGATAATAATACCAATAAAAGTGAGGAGGAGGGGGCCGGTAATGGTGATGGTTATTTATATTTTTCAAAGTTATGATTATTTCAATTTTGTTTAAACTTTCCTGAAATTCAGTTAATAAACCCAAAATGGCTGATCGGAAGTGTTTGATGATTTCTTTATTAAATGTGTTACCACTACACTAAGCATCTAAGCATAAGTAATGCATATTAAAATCTTCTATTCAATGTGATAAGTAATTATGTAAGCTGCTCAAAAAATTCTTGAATGAAAATTCTGACTGACAGTCATAAGGATAAGTTCATTGGCCTCATATTGCAGGGAGCATTATCCATTCATAACCTAGAAACTCTATCTTACCATTAGAAAAAAAATTACAATAAAATGTGTCAATAGCAGCTGTGACATTAAAACATATGTTATTCTAAGTTCCGAAATGGATGCGCTATCTATATCTGTCGAGCTTCCACACACTCAGCGAGTTTCTTGTACTTAAAGGCATATCTCGAAATTGAGCGTTTTAAAATCTGATAATGGACCGATGCTACAATACAAATCTTAGGTTTACATGCATGGGATGACATTCCAGTTTTCCCGAACATCCGCATTGCAGACTGTCAGGGCATCTCGAGTTGATCGTCCTTATCGAACAGAATATACGCATCTGTCAAAGTAATGTTTTATCAACTGTAAAACGAGATGACAGGTCAAAAAATATGTGCCTCCCTCCCTCCTTGGGAAGTTTAAAAGAGAGAGGGAGAAAGATGCTCGGCTAGGATTGATTTTTTGGACAAATTGATTTTTCTAGAAAGGGCGGGGCAATTTCAACACGACCTTTTGCGAGTATCCTTGTTTTCTAATGCACAGGCACTCGCTTGCAACATGGCATATCCGGCTTGTTAATAGAAGAGAGCGTGTTGTAAAAACTTGAATTTGCATATGTGAAATGCAAGAGGTGGAGCTGATCAGGATGAAAACCATTACAAATATCTATCAGTGTACATAAATTATTTTCCCATTAAAATTTTAACATCTTTAAAAAATCTTTAATTTATTTAAGAGTAATCATCTTCAATGCTGATCCAGATTGTCAATAAGCAAGAAGATTCCAATATCCTCGTCCCATTTAAGCTACGTCTTAGGTAGAGTCTTGAAAATTTGCAGAAGAATAGATTGGTGCTTCTTGAAAGCTATCAGAGAAGCCAAGAGCATTTCCTTTATGACAAGTTATGTATTCATATGATGTCACTTCTCTTGGTATATATGGGAGCTATGCAGGTTTCATGATTCTTTCAAAGAGTCTCATTGAATAAAAATGAAATGCCTGCAGACCTTGAAAGGTGTCACAGGTGCCTAAGAAAACTCAGCAAAAATTAGGGGAAGGTTTTTGTGGTGTATTTGCATCTTCTCTCAAGTAAACAAATGTTACTTTGCTGAAGCAGAAAGTAAGGCTCCTCAAAATAACAACCATATTTGTTTCTTGTCCTCAGTTCTTTGAATGACAGATGAGCGGGGTGCCTCGGACCGACGGGTCTCGAGGCACCCCGCTCAGACCGGGCCGGTCCCACCCCGAGTCAGGCCGGGCGAGGCTGGGTAGTTTGTTTTTCCTGATTTCAAATGCATGCTCTGCATGTCTTTACTTTGAAAAGTAAGAAATGAGGGATTTTTTTAATTACTAATTTTAACTGCAAAATTGACATTGCTAAACCTCTGGCAGTAAGCTTGTGAAAAATTATATACAAGGCCTTCTGCAATTGTTATACTTAAGTCACTTTTTTTTTTTTTTTTTTTTAGGTGCAAGCTTTCTGTGCTTTGGTATAGCGCTATACAGGTGACCCAACCAAGGTTAATTATATTAAGCAGTGGCGCACTTTTCGATATGGTCTAATGATGTTGTAAAGAAGTTCGTTTGTGCTTTGAATGACAGATGAGCGGGGTGCCTCGGACCGACGGGTCTCGAGGCACCCCGCTCAGACCGGGCCGGTCCCACCCCGAGTCAGGCCGGGCGAGGCTGGGTAGTTTGTTTTTCCTGATTTCAAATGCATGCTCTGCATGTCTTTACTTTGAATAGTAAGAAATGAGGGATTTTTTTAATTTACTAATTTTAACTGCAAAATTGACATTGCTAAACCTCTGGCAGTAAGCTTGTGAAAAATTATATACAAGGCCTTCTGCAATTGTTATACTTAAGTCACAACATTACCGTCATCATAATTAGTTATTTTGTTCCTTTTTGTACACAAGTGCTTATTTTGGTATGTCAGATTTTGTTCTTAATTTGTAGAATGTTCATTACCATTTGTCGATATGTTCCGATTTTTAATTCTTGTCCTCAGCACTTCAGAAATGACTTGAGGGAGAAAACACTCAAACTAAGCATGCTGTGTGCAGTTCCCCTGCCCTTTGTCTTTGTTTTTCCTTTCAAACTTGATATCAGAGTGCTTCTTGTTAATAAGCAACCCGTGAACTTTGTTCTAGAATTTATGGGGGATAATTTGAATGCTAAAAATCTATTTGCTTTTAGCTAGAGTAAACCGCTCCAACCTCATTTCTGATGGATTGTGCCCACAATTTATTAGTTGACCAAGTATTCGAACACAGAAATAGTTTTATCATGGGAAGGACTTCAAGTATTGTTGACAGTAATTGCCGCAATTAACACCAATGAACCAGAGTTGTACCCATATGCTATACTGGGTAATCAAAATATTTTGCTCTGGCATTATTTGTCAATTGGCCTTGATATTGAAGGTTAGTGAACCAGCTATACAGTATATTCCAAAAAAGATACAACATATATTCATTGGTGATTCAGTGTGTATCTGGTTAAAAATTTCTGGGACAAAAAAATGTATTGTTTTAAGTAAAATGGCATATACTTGATTGAGATAGAATTTTGAGAAATTGTAATGCTTTGATTATCTCTGATTATCAATTGATTTAATTCAAAACAAGCTAATTTCTTGACCTTTATGTCAATTAATTGCTATAAATTCAGCAGTTTTATGGTTTGCAACTTTTTAGTTTTTTTAAATGAACAAAATTTCCTAAAAGACAAATATTTGACAAATGTGATGCGATCTGGGAAAACCCGCCACATGGTGCAAAATTTATATTTTGAGTTTTGACTATCATTGCAAAGTTTGAAATATAAAGTTTCCATACCTTTTTACTTCTTTCTTCTATGATACACATATCAAAAGTTGTGCCTTATACAATCTGACAAAAAATAAAGTACAACATAACCGATTTTAAGGTATTTTCTTTATTTTTTCAAAACCGTCCTGTGCGACATGCGGCGGGTTTTCCCAGATCACATCACAAATGTAAAAATAGATAACCAATGTGCACTTTAAGGTAATAAGGTTATATCATTTTGAAAAATGATACATTTTTTCTGAGACATCTTGTAGAGCCATTCCATCTCTGATGCAGAAAATAGTCCAGGTTTGGCTCTATACAAACACTGTCATAATCATTCATATCAATATCAGTTGGACGCAATATTTTAAAGAGATAATAAAAAAATTTAATAAGTGACAATGGGACACATATAGTCATGTCAGCAAATTGAAATTGAAGCCCGCGGCTTTTGTGGAGAAAAACTAAGCACTTGAAAATTTGATGAGAATGAGGTAAAAATTGTCAAAGCTGATGGCATGATAATATAATCTGATTAAGGGATCACTTAAAATACTGACATGTACAATATCCTTGGGTGTGCGTGGAAAAAAAATAATTGTAAAATCCGGTGTGAAATTGTGTGAAGAAATACGTATGGGTATATGGGCCTTGTTAGTGAAGTGTGGGCAGACTCCTATAATGCGTTTTAATTTAAGAAGGGATCACAACCTTTGCTAGAATAGGTTGAGGAGATAGCATTATGAAGGAGTCATTGTCTTTGAAGTTGTTTTTTCATAGTTGAGCAGATATTTCACCGAATTGGCAATCCAAAATTGCCATTTGTACTTGTAGAATTAAAATTCAGCCAATTACATTCTTAGTAAAATTTACAATCTCTGATGCTGTTGAGCCTCTTCAAATCATTAACAAAAGGAATGTCATTAGTGTTTGTGTAAGAGAGAGTATAATTGCAATGTTAAGTTTTCTTGTTCAATCATCACAATTTCACACAGTAGAACCAATCTTTGCCACGCCCCCCTAACCCCCCCAAGAACTGCTTGACCCCTCACCACCCCACGAAACCTAGGACCACCTGGCACACCCCTTGCCCCGCTTATACCCCTACCCCGCTCACCACTTTACAGATGCGGACATAATTTTGTTACAACACTATGAGACTAGTGAATGAAGATTGTATTTACCTAAAAACCAAATATACGTAGTCTGGCTATTACATCTCAAATTCTTCATTCACAGTTCAATGACCTTTTCATACCAGGATACTGGTTTCAAGGGAAGCAAAAGATATAGTAATTTACCCCACTAATGCATTGGTGGTATATGGAAAAAAATAATCCTATGCATTATGGGTCATGGGATAATGTAAAAGTGTATTTTTTGCACGTGTAACTTTTTACGTTTCTGCCAAATTTTTAAGCATTTCACTGTTTTTTAAATTCGCCATTTTAAAACTATTCCTTCTTAGACTTACACACAAAATAAGCATTTTTTGCGTATTCTTAATTTCTTGCTTGCTCACCCAAAGTAAGCAAAAAAGCATATGAAAATTAATGTAGCGAAATATTTCCCACTTTACAGTATATGGGAATGCATTAGTTTACTTAGACTTTATTCTGGGGTAAGTGAACTAAGTACCCAGAGGGGATCATGGGGTAATTGAAATAAAGAACCCAGAGGGGATGAAAAACAAGAGCATACTGACAATTGAAAATGGCATTACAATATCGAAGTTCTAGATGTGAGAGGGACTGAGTGAATTCAAGCACAAATAATTCTTAAAGTCGAGAGATTTCGGATATGACAAAAACCATGCATCCTTAGAGGATGCAAGGGAATGAAGTCATGCTTGATGTAAAGTCGCTGGCCTCATGACTCCAGAAGAAGGTAACTCGACTTATTCCCATACATAAGGGTTATCATAATATTTTGATTGCCTGCGCTGTCCACCGGGAGTCTAACCCACGTGAAGTTGGCAGGCGTGTGTATTAATGTCTACACTTGGGCTTCTATGTGTCCAACGCCAAGCGCGTTTTGGAGTAAGAAATGGTCGAAATAGCACACAACATCCCGGTGTTTCATACTATACCATGTTATATCTGGAGGGTGGATGGTGTAATGTGAGAATTTTATCTCAGCTGTGCTTGGGGATCTCAAAGCTGCCAAAATGTCACCTTCGTCTAAGAGGAATAGGAGGACTGGTATGCCAGGAGATGATGGCTGAGGTTTTTGTGCAGTTTGCTGATTTATTTGGCGTTAATTTGACGTTACGTAAGATTCCTTGGAGCTAGGGATGAAATTATTGTAAGCTTAGTGTGTAGATAAATTGCTTTATGTTAATTTTGGAATGTGTTACTTTGGGCTATCATGCTATTTTCTCTGTGTTAAGGTTATGGTTATTGAAATGTAATGTTCAAATGAATTTGCACACTGATTTGATAATGGTCTCACATATGTACATATGTTAAAATTCTTTGCAAATCAAACATTGGTGGATTGGGATTATTTCTTATTTTTACGTGGCGTTTGATCACATCTGATGTATTTCTTCCCATGTCTATTAAATAAATCTGGTTTCCTAGATTTATGACTTTCGTAGCAAATTTATAGCCATGTAAATATACTCTTTAGAGTTCAGTACATGTATTTGACATTGGACTTTTTCAATAGGAATTTTTTACAAATCTATTTTAGAATCAACTTCTTTTAGTGTCCAGATTAAATACAGAGAATCAATTTCCAGAGTGACTATTTCTGCATGCCTATTTCACAAAATTCACAATACCCCATTTTTACATACTGTTAGATGAGTGACTTTTATTACCCTTGTCCTAGGGGGCTGTGTATCCAAAATTTATCTTATTTCTATTGTCTGTCTTTGGTGTTCTTACATTTGTCTGGCTTCTTCTCTGGGATAATTTTCTTTCCACATAAATAAATCATCTGTCCTCGTGCTGCAATGTTCTGCAATGTCTAACCGGCTGATTGCCTTGCAGATTGCTCTATTGATTTTTTGCCGAAAATCAATAACTGAATTTCAATTGTTAGCGTATTACTTTCATGGGAAGGACTTCAAGTATTGTTGACAGTAATTGCCGCAATTAACACCAATGAACCAGAGTTGTACCCATATGCTATACTGGGTAATCAAAATATTTTGCTCTGGCATTATTTGTCAATTGGCCTTGATATTGAAGGTTAGTGAACCAGCTATACAGTATATTCCAAAAAAGATACAACATATATTCATTGGTGATTCAGTGTGTATCTGGTTAAAAATTTCTGGGACAAAAAAATGTATTGTTTTAAGTAAAATGGCATATACTTGATTGAGATAGAATTTTGAGAAATTGTAATGCTTTGATTATCTCTGATTATCAATTGATTTAATTCAAAACAAGCTAATTTCTTGACCTTTATGTCAATTAATTGCTATAAATTCAGCAGTTTTATGGTTTGCAACTTTTTAGTTTTTTTAAATGAACAAAATTTCCTAAAAGACAAATATTTGACAAATGTGATGCGATCTGGGAAAACCCGCCACATGGTGCAAAATTTATATTTTGAGTTTTGACTATCATTGCAAAGTTTGAAATATAAAGTTTCCATACCTTTTTACTTCTTTCTTCTATGATACACATATCAAAAGTTGTGCCTTATACAATCTGACAAAAAATAAAGTACAACATAACCGATTTTAAGGTATTTTCTTTATTTTTTCAAAACCGTCCTGTGCGACATGCGGCGGGTTTTCCCAGATCACATCACAAATGTAAAAATAGATAACCAATGTGCACTTTAAGGTAATAAGGTTATATCATTTTGAAAAATGATACATTTTTTCTGAGACATCTTGTAGAGCCATTCCATCTCTGATGCAGAAAATAGTCCAGGTTTGGCTCTATACAAACACTGTCATAATCATTCATATCAATATCAGTTGGACGCAATATTTTAAAGAGATAATAAAAAAATTTAATAAGTGACAATGGGACACATATAGTCATGTCAGCAAATTGAAATTGAAGCCCGCGGCTTTTGTGGAGAAAAACTAAGCACTTGAAAATTTGATGAGAATGAGGTAAAAATTGTCAAAGCTGATGGCATGATAATATAATCTGATTAAGGGATCACTTAAAATACTGACATGTACAATATCCTTGGGTGTGCGTGGAAAAAAAATAATTGTAAAATCCGGTGTGAAATTGTGTGAAGAAATACGTATGGGTATATGGGCCTTGTTAGTGAAGTGTGGGCAGACTCCTATAATGTGTTTTAATTTAAGAAGGGATCACAACCATTGCTAGAATAGGTTGAGAGATAGCAATTATGCAGGAGTCATGTCATATTTAAGTTTTTTCATATTGAGCAGATATTTGACCGAATTTGCAATCAAAATTGCCATTTGTACTTTGTAGACTTAAATTCAGCCAATAAATTCTTTGTAAAATTTACAATCTATGATGCTGTTGAGCCTCTTCAAATAATAACAAAGGAATGTCTATTATGTTTGTGTAAGAGAGTATAATTGCAATGTTAAGTTTTCTTGTTCAAGTCATCACAATTCACAGTAGAAAATCTTTGCCAGGCCTAACCTATATGCTTGACCTCTACAAAGAAAATATACTGGATTGGTTATATACTTCATTTACAAGATGCGACATAATTTTTACAACTATGAGCTAGTGAATGAGATTGTATTCAACCTCAAACCAAATATACTGTAGCTCTTGGATATTACAATCTCAATTCTTCATTCACAGTTCAATGACCTTTTCATACCAGGATACTGGTTTCAAGGGAAGATATAGAATTTACCCATAATGCATGGGGTATATGGAAAAATATATCCTCATGCATTATGGGTACATGGGATACTGTAAAAGTGGTATTTTTTGCACGTGTAACTTTTTACGTTTCTGCAATTTTTTAAGCATTTTCACTTATTTTTAAATTCGCCATTTTTAAACTATCCTTCTTAGACTTACACACAAAATAAGCATTTTTTGCGTATTCTTAATTTCTTGCTTGCTCAGAAGTGCGCAAAAAGCGTGAAAATTAATGTAGCGCAAATATTTCCACTTTACAGTATATGGGAATGCATTAGTTACTTAGCTTTATCCTGGGGGAAGTGAAATAAGTACCCAGAGGGGATCCTGGGGTAAGTGAATAAAGAACCCAGAGGGGATGAAAAACAAGAGCATACTGACAATTGAAAATGGCATTACAATATCGAAGTCTAGATGTGAGAGACTTGAGTGAATTCAAGCAAAAATAATTCTTAAAGTCGAGAGATTTCGGATGAAAAAACCCATCATCCTTAGAGGATGCAAGGATGAAGTCATGCTTGATGTAAAGTCGCTGGCCTCATGACTCCAGAGAACGGTGACATCGATTATTCCCATACATCAGGGTTATCATAATATTTTGATTTGCCTGCTCTGTCCACCGGTACCCAGTGAAGTTGCAGGGTGTGTATTAATGTCTACACTTGGGCTTCTATGTGTCCAACGCCAAGAGCGTTTTGATGTAAGAATGGTCGGAAATAGCACACAACACTCCCTGTGTTTCATACTATACCATGTTATATCTGGAGGGTGGATGGTGTAATGTGAGAATTTTATCATCAGCTGTGCTTGGGGATCTCAAAGCTGCTCAAAATGTCACCTTCGTCTAAGAGGCTAGGAGGACTGGTATGCCAGGAGATGATGGCTGAGGTTTTTGTGCAGTTTGCTGATTTATTTGGCGTTAATTTGACGTAAGATCCTTGGAGCTAGGGATGAAATTATTGTAAGCTTAGTGTGTAGATAAATTGCTTTATGTTAATTTTGGAATGTGTTTACTTTGGCTCTCATTCTATTTTCTCTGTGTTAAGGTTATTGATATTTAATGTTCAAATTGAATTGCACACTGATTTGATGTGGTCTCACATATGTACATATGTAAAATTCTTTGAAATCAAAAATTGGTGGATATATATTATTTTTAAGTTGGCGTTTTATCACATCTGATGTATTTCTTCCCATGTATATTAAATAAATCTGGTTCCTAGAATTTATGAATTTCGTAGCAATTATAGCCATGTAATATACTCTTTATGATTCAGTACATGTATTTTACACTTGGATTTCAATAGGAACAAATCTATTTTAGACTCATACTTCTGATTCAGATTAAATACAGAGAATCAATTTCCAGATGTGACTATTTCTGCATGCCTATTTCAAATTCACAAAACCTCCATTTTTAAATACTGATAGATTTAGTACTAATTACCTTGTCCTAAGGGGTGTTGTGTTATCCAATTTATCTTTTTAATTGTCTGTCTGTGTTTACACTAATGTCTGGCTTCTTCTCTGGGATAATTTTTCATTTCACATAAATAAATCATCTGTCCTCGTGCTGCACATGTTCTGCAATGTCTAACCGGCTATGATTGCCTTGCAGATTGCTCTATTGATTTTTTGCCGAAAATCAATAACTGAATTTCAATCTGTAGTATTACTTTCAAAGGAAGTGCTGGAGTCATGAGGAAGAATATGCAGGATATTGTTTTTGGTATCAACACCGTTATTATGCTTCATTTTTGTATGACTTTTATTAAAGGGATTAAAATCAATAGTTGAGCGAAAAATAACTTATACATGTTTGATTTAATATTTGTTTATTAGTTTGATTTAGTTTTGTATACCCAATTTAAATGGTAGCCTGAATGATTAAACCATTGAAAAAATTACTTTAGATAATGTTTCTTGCTTATCACAAATTTGCTTACAAAAGAGTAATCCTAGAAATGTGACATTTTAAAAGCTGACAATCATTTCAAGTTAATTTTTACACTTGTCAATTTGAGGTCTACAATTTCAATGCAGTTTGAAAACTGGAGTAATTTATTGGTGTCTTTGATATGCAAGCTATCTCAAGTACAATATGTTATAAATGACACCGGAGGAAAGTCAGGATTTGAAAGCTCTTTTCTCATCACATCCAAATATGCAGATTCTATTTGGGGATATTTGGAGGAGGACAATTTTCCCCCTTGTTTTCAACAGCCTGAAGGCTCTGCTGAAATAACCGAGTTTGCCGATAATTGAGTGCATCCCAGTTGTTTTCAATCACTCTTTTTATCCCAACAATGCTCAATAAAGTCCCTGTGCTATTCAGCTGTTTTGGGCAAACTAAATATCCCATTCTCCTCATCTCTAGTACCCATTTTCAAGGTGCACTATTTCTGGAAGTAAGTGAAATAGCCCGATCTGGTGTTGTAGGGAATTGAGATGGTGATAACAGAGCGATCTGTTGTCCATTTGCTACTGTATTCAGACTTGTTTGCAATTCAATTACTTTTGATATGGGCCTCAACAAAATGGTTTATTCATACACTGTCTCGCTGTAATATTCTCATCTACCAAGGCTCATGTCAATGACCTTTACATATTCACGATGAACACTCCTCATGCACTCTGGGTATTATATGTCAAAGTAAATTTCTGAGTATACTACTGTGGGTCATTCAACTGTGGCCAGGGAATTGATACTATATCATACATCATACTCAAAACCAATAGGTCAATTACCTCAGTACACATTTGTATGTGGGATATGAACTGTGTCCATGGAATTGAGACTATAATATATCATACATTATATCCAGAAACTAATGGCCCAATTCCTCAGTGCATGGATGTGTATATGGGTTATTGAACGTTGTCCAGGGAATTGAGACTATAATGCATCATTCATACATCATACCCCAGAAACCAAATGGGCCAATTCCTCAGTATACTGGTATACATGGGATATTGAACTGTGCCCATGGAATTGAGACTATGATATATCATACACCATATTCAGAAATCGGTCATTTCTTCAGTACACTGGTGTGCATGAGTTATAGAAATGTGTCCAAGGAATTTATGTCAAACTCAAAAACCAATAAGCCAATTCCTCGGTACCCTGGTGTGTAGTAGGTTGTTGAACTATAACCAGATTATTTGAAACTATGAGAGCTGACAGAGTTTAATGTTGTGGAGGAATTAGAGTTTGTTCATATCCAAAACAGTGCAGCAAATTAAATACTTTCCCCCGTATCTTTGGACTGATTAAGGCAGGCGTCTGTCATGTTATGCAGTGAGATGGCACTATTTCCTATCGATTCTCAATATGAAGGAGGCATTCTCGTTAGATCGTCTTCACAGCTGCATCTATCCCATAGCTATTCCCATCATCAAGTTGATTGAGCGTTTTGTCATTCCCCTGCATATTGCTTTGATATTTGTGTAATGATATTCATGCAAGACCTTTAAGACATGAACTTTTTCTGCATCAGACACTTGTATATGAACCAGACAGACCTTTATTTGTCGACACTTATGTTTTATTGAGGTATGCGGTTTCTAGTAGCAAATACCAGACACGGTGCTATTTTGTACACTTGGCCATATATCGGAATTAAATATAGACGATTCTGAATGTTTCTATTTGTGTACTACAAGAATATGGCACAGATATTAAAAGTACATGCTAAAGCATCTTCTATCTACTGTAGATAGCAAAATAACCTTGAAGGTCCACAATAACATTTCACATGTAATTTGCGACATACAGGGAATTTCTATCCCTGTATTTTTTACCTATATAATTTTTGTGACTTTTGATGTTTACAAAATTCTGCCAGTTGCTATTTGTGCAGAAGTCTGCTGATTTGCCAAATCTGCAAAAATAAACCTTCACAAAAATTAAAGTTTATACCATGTCATATTTAGCTGATGGTACAATTGTTGTTCTCAGTTATTTCCTGTCACATAAATAACACAGGCAGTCTAGTCTTTTAAGTAGCTTAATTTTAAAAACAAATTGGAAGAAATTTCACTGAACCTATATCTACCACAAGAGAAGATCTCAGTAGCTTCCCACAATGCATCGCTTCCAATGGAAGTTTTTGTACAGGTCATCATGTGAATCTTTAGAGATGAAACATTCTTAAAATTCAAGTTTGTGATCAATACTGTTAATTTAGCCATGTTTCATCTCTAACGATCACATCAGTACCACTACAAAAACCTCAATTGGAAGCAATGCATTGTGGGAAGCTACTATTATCTTCTCTTATCTACCACTACCATCCACTTCTTCACTTGAAAAGAAAAAAAGCAAGCATAAACTCCATTGAGTAATTTGGAAAGGAAGCACAAGTAAATTTTGAGCAGTCCATTTGTTTTGCTAATGCTGCAGCACAGATGTTGAAGCAGTGTACATAAAGTAGGATTAAATTGTTTTTGCTATCTACTGTAGATAGCAGGTTTAAAGGAGATAGTGCTGCAGTAGGCATGGCAGGAGCTAAACCCGTAGTGCAGCATTGCTGCCATGCATGATGTTAGAAAGGGTGTTATCATTGGATGTTTGGAGAGGTGTAATGATATTCATATAGAGACCCTTAAGGCTTCAACTTTATCGAAGTCATCTGTGCTACCTGTGAGAGTCAGTGTGCATGAATTTAAAGGTGCTGTATTTGTTCAATTAATACTGCATTGACGTATGACTCCTGGCATGATTCTTACAGTGTAATTAGAATTTGGACAATTGTGTTCTTTAATTTACATATTCTACTAGAGTGCACCTGTAGAAACAAGGAGTGTTTTGGTATATTTAAATACCTAAGTCATGACATGTTTCTAACTATAATAGATAATGGCAGACAAGTTGAAGGTTATAGGTGCCAGGGGCTACTTAACAGAGCTTTGTGAAGAAGTACAAATTACTTGAACCTGATGTAACCTTTTGAATCCATCATGAATTAGCCATGGGACTTAGTTTCTTATTATCACTGAAGTATTTGTGAGTGCAAGCCATTTCAAATTCTAAGGACCTCTGACAAGTGTTGTTTGAAGGCCTTCATAACATGAAATCACCTTTTAGGTATATACAGGGTGAGTAAAAAAACTTGACCCGGGTTGTGTCCGCCATTTTGAGTTTTTAAATAAAATGTATCTAACATATGTGGTATCATCAAAAAGCCTATTTCATTATCTTTAATTTACTGCAAAGATAATTCCAATCGGTTAAGTATAGGCCGAGCTACAGTCTTTTGAATCAAGTGGTCCGCTTTCCCCCATCCACGGATTCCCATTTGAATGCACGGCGCCGTTCATTTTAATATGAATCCGTGGACAGAGCAGAAAAACGACTGTAACTCGGTCTATACCTAACCGATGTGAATGATCTTTGCAGCAAATTACAGATAATGAACTAAGCTTTCAGATGATACCACATACATTAGCTATGTGTTACTTAAAAATTCAAAATGGCAGACACAATCAGGGTCAAGTTTTTTTTTGACTCACCCTGTAGTTTTAAGGTTTGGATACATAATTTTTAATGTGAAATGTACTCCTTATTAAAGGTGCAACGAGAGATTTCAAATAACAGGTGTCCCCAAAAAATGTGGAAATTCTGATTTTGGCACTGGTGTAAAGCTTTATATCGAAAATTTCACCATGCATCTGTAAGGATTAAGCTGAGAACTGTTTCTTTGGTACGAAAATTTGATCCTAATTTTGTATAGGAGCAAATACAAAATTCAGCCTATGTTTTCTATTAAAATATAAGCTTACAAAAATCACCTTTTGTTTTCACTTTAAGACATTTCTGTACCAAAATACAAGGTGAGAAATCCTTTGAGCGTCTAATCTATATGAAATAACTGCATATGATACCTTACATGTATGTCTCAAAATCTATTGCTGTACCTTTTAACAAAAGCACTAATTACTATCTACTGGAGACAGCAATAAAGGGCATAATAACATGTTACAACTATGTATTAGATATTTTTTACACTGTTCTTGATACACCAATTTGTGGGGAACATTGATCATGATATATAGAACAAGATTGCAGCTAATGCCATATTATAAGTATAAATCTCAAGACAATTGCTGTTCTCAAGGATTCCAGAGCAAGTATTCGGGCCGATTTTCTGCTCAGATGCTTCTCACTGTACTTAACAAGAAACCAGTACATATCTAAATGCAGGCAGCCACTCTATCCTTGGGTTAAAGGCCGACTCAGAGATTTCCTGAGGAGGGCGCCCTCAATTTCCAAAAAAATTGTGTTTTTTGCATGTTCATAATGCTTGTCCATATACTAATCACTGTGTGAAATTACTAAGCTTAAATCGAATTCCTTCATATAGAAAATCACAACTTTGTTATAAAATTCCGGATCCGGAATTTTTGTTATACACGGTATCCTATGGGACGTAATACTACACATAAATGTTTACTGCATCAAAACGAAAAATCCGATTCATCTCAAATTTCGGAATTGTGTTTTTTAGGTTACTATCTTTAGTTCTAGTTGACTATTTTTCATTATTACACAAAAAAATAATATTTCGAAATCTCTGAGTCAGACTTTAACATGAAGTAACATGAGTTCTGTATACATGTATGGAAGATAAAATCACATGGCACACTGCCAGAATGTCATATCCCAGAACATGGTTGAGAGAACATAGTAGGAGAGCACATGAATAAGTGCCAGCGTGGGGGTTTCTATTCGACTACGCAAGCACAATGGCAATCCATCCATCAGTATACTTGTGTATAGGGGTCATTGAACATTCTCAAGGGGATGTGAGAAAATTGACAGGCTATTTTGTCTATAGTAATTGACAGGTGAAAATGGTTTGGGAAAATTCATGGGTGCTTCAGGAGGGCTTACTGTAGGCCAGCTGAATTGTCCTAAAAACCTATTTCAAGTTGTGTTTTGTTTGAAATTTGGGCAGGAGTTCCATATTTACCCCTTTTGAAGTTCTGCATGTAACATTTTTTTAAATTTTTGCTCTTAGGGTTAAGGGATTTGTTAGTATTAGGCCATAAATAGAGTTTGTTGCATGTAGAATTTTAAAGTGGGTACATATGGAACTCTATGTGAAATTTGTCAAGAAATAGCATCATAGTTTAAAACAAAATTATTTGCATGTAGTGCCATAATTGGTTAAGTGTAGGTAGCCTTTATTAAGAATAATTTGACCAAAAACAATAGACAAAGTTCACACAAAGTTTATTTGTGTGAATTATCATGTCTTTAAGTTGAAAAGTCAAATTAAATGGAGCATTCTAATAACATTTTAAAATAATTTTTTCAGCGAACATGCCCCTGGCAACAACACCCAAGGGTTACACTTAAAGGCAATCCAAGGCCCGGGCCATGCTAATTAACAGAAAACATTTTTTTCACATAAAGTATTTTAGTTCATGTGCATGTAATTCTTTCTAGAAATCAGGTTGAACAAAGAAGACTCAAACCTTGGCAACATTCATAGCTCAAACACTTTTGTTGTCATTGCTCACAGCAGCATGTTCACCATAATTGGTTAGCCATCAGTCAAAAATACTGTAATGTGACTGCTCATCAGTGCACAAAGTACATAAGTTATTACCTTGTCATGGCATAGTATAAGCTATTTAGGAAAAGTTTGGAACCAATGCTTTAAACAAAGTTGTAATTACTGTGGCACAATAGTGGAAAAGAAAACTCTAATCTTGTTTATCGGCATACTTTTAGATTATATTTGGGGTGCTATCTACTGCTGATAGCACATCAGTTCACCACCCTGTTCTAAACACCACCCTGTTACCATAGCAAAATAGAGCTTGATGTAGCAAACTTTATTCATATTGGGCAGGTTTAGATGCCATGCGCAAGATGTGTCCTTGAACTTGGAATGTGAAATTAATTTGTTCATGGATTGATTGAACGAAACAATTCCACATTGTTCGTGCAAGTACGCACATTGATGAATGGCAGCTAAACCTGCTATTGTTAAAAGGAGTCCCTTTAAATTTAGATTACAACTTGTGTGCTATCTACTGATGATAGCACAATTACTCAAAGCTATTTTTACCAGTGAGTTTAACTTTTCATTAGTGTGAGTGTTGTCTACTGCAGATAACATTGTTTCAGGCTTTTTACTTCAGGGCACAATTTTATAAATGGCCTTATAATTCCAATCCTACACAGGTTCCGATATTATTTTGTGAAGTAGTAGCACATAGCAATTTCTTTGATGCTAACACAATGTTTATTGACTCCATTTAAGTTGGCTCTTTGTTTTAGTTTAGTGTTTGAGTGTTGCGAACATATGATAGCCTCATAGTGTAAAAGGATTTTCCTGTAATAAGAAGTCTATCATAGCTCTAAGTATAACTGCTATACACGGCTGTCTGAGATTTGTGATTGTTACTGCTATAAGTCTTCAATAGAACGATTGCCTCATCTGCAGTAGAGCAGTTGTGACCTATGATATTTGTGTTATTATGGTGCTTGTTACCAAGCTTCCGTAGCACAAATTGAGTAAGAGATTTACACAGCTAGTAATTAAATAACCTGTGTTAATATTTCAATTAGCAAAACCAATTCTGCAAACATTGTCTTTGACTTTTGTGACTCAGGTGTAATCTATGTGGAAGATTGATGCAGCCATATGGTCTTGTAAAGTTTTGGGTTTCATAATTAGTCATCTTGGTTGTCGGGTAGGAGCAAATCAAGTGCAGATGATGGATTGACCTACATGGATTATTTCATCTTACCCTTGATGAGAGGGACTAAATGTTAAAGGCACAACATATCAAGAAGTTATGAATCACTTCATGTGAACTGGCTGGTAGTATTTGAGGTTTTACACTTGAATGAAAATTCTGGTGATTGTACTTGGGCTCAAAAATATATCATCCTAGCATTTAAGATAAGTGGAAAGACAAGATTGGTTGCTAAATACAGGTTATACTTGAGTATATTTCAAGTACACTTGAAAATGTTGACTAGTGTATCATGTTATAATAGTTCCATGCATATACCAGCAATTAAAAAAGTAGAGCAAAATGTACTTTTGGTAAGTAAGCATACTAATCTGGCATCACTGCTGAATATGTTTTCTGTTTTCCTTTTCTCGGTTGCCTTCTGTTGTTATTTTTGCATTCATTTATTCTCTTTGGTTAATTTGCAATTCATTGCAAACATTTTGACATTAAATCAAAACAAGTTGGAATATACCCAAATCTTGTAAGCACTGGTTGCGAGTTTCATCTCTTCATATGCGCATGATATTTGTGCATACCTTAAAATTAATGTTGAGGGATGTTTAAACAAATTCTAAAATAACCAACATAGTTTAAGAAAGTGTAACTTAAGGCAATCTACTGATAAAATGACACTTCCAAACTTGTTCCTCAAATAATACATCATACTTAGTAAGCTTTTGTGAGAACAAATGTGCATATGCTATCATCTAATCATCTTTAACTAGCCCTAGAACTAGGGCTCGCTTATTCATGTAAAATTATCAATCGCGCTGACGCGCTCGCTGGTGAAGCCGCCTTGCTCAGTATTGAGATGAGATTCGGGAGGTACAGCCAGTACTATCTTTAACTTGCCCATGTACTTGGAAAGCCTCTGACTGTTTAACACTGATTGGCATGCATCCAAATACTAATCTCACTAATCATACTGTGAGTTAATGAAGAGTCTTAAAAGACTTTAATCCTTCATCACTCCCCGTAATACATCATCGTTATCTCTTGGCCTATCCTTCTCTGTGTGTCATTTGCAAGAGTGCAGACCCCTAGAGAGTTGGTATATTCAGTTTACTTCATCTTCATTGTGATAAGATTTTAAGTACTTTTTCCTTGGCCGGCAACTGGAGCTTAAAAGACCTTTACTTTATCCTGAATTTTGGCGTGATTTGCAAGTTCCCACTTGTTCAGATATACATGGGAGTGATACATGTAGGGAATTCTGATTTCAAATTGAGTCGGTATATTAATAGTATCTTTGAAATCTCTATATAGGTCTGGTTTCCTAAAATTCAGCTGTTAAATAATATTTAGAATTAAAAATTGATTGGCAACACAATATTGGTGAGGGTGGCTACAGCATTTTGACTGCAGGACTGTCATTTGCCAATATCAGATGAGGTCATACTGCAAACCTGACCTTGCCTTAAAGGAACTGTTGAATATTAGTTACTTTAGCGTAAAATGTAGTTTGCCGAAAGTGTTTTGAAGACAGAATCTCTGTATTAAATATGTTTAAACTAGGAAATTGTAGCTTTTATAGCAAGATTTGTATTGGATTTGGTACATACTTGAGCAAAATAATTATCTTAATAATTTGGACCTACTAATATAATTTTTTAAACAACAACAATTAAAAACAACAAACTAATTATTGTCTTAAAGAATTAGAATTTCATAAATTCTGTGCATCCCTTCTTAAGATGGTTAAGCAACTAAGGCAGACCGTCTTAATGCTACTGGGATCATCTTATGTATTCATCCCCATAGTTTATTGCCCCCTTTTGCTTACTAAAGTCTAGCAAAATATGGATCCAAGAACCACTCAGAACCCAAAGCGTGTCAGTTTCACCGAATGAGTATTTGACTATGGTGAGACTCCTTTATCTCTAGTCTTTACTATTGAACCACTGCAATATTCTCATTATCTAGGGCAAAGGTTAGGGTTTTACAGACGCTTATTCACATAATACGAAATAAAAATTGAGGATCAGTTTTACAGCACAGTTGTTAAGTATAATGTTCACATCTTCTGTATTGGAAGACTGGTATTGCAAACACATAATTACATTGGATTTTGACAAGGATCCTCGGATACAAGATTTTGACAACCTGATGAGTCACACTGTGTTAAATTAACATCCGCACTCAGCCAAAACAAAAATGGCCGCTGTCGTCGCGGCGATGATCCGACTTAGCAACTGAGATGCTGCAACGGCAAATAGTGCGGATTGGAAATGTGTTATTTCTGCTGGTTAATGTTTTTGCCCATTTGTGCAGCTGGGTGAGCAAAGTGTGTAAAGTCCTCACACTTTTCGTTGTGGTGATTATCGTATTTGGTGGGGTAAACACAATTAGGCTGCATCAGTGTGATTGACGTCAGCTGGTTGGTGACATGTGCTGCTGTAAATGTGTGCAACGTTGCATCATGTGTAGTATTGCATATTTCTGAGTGTTCATATCTGTAGATTTTATTTGCAATTTTTGTTTTCATCTCACAAAATGGTTCTCAGTTAATGGTCATTTTGAGGGGTGAGAGCCACAAAATCTTAATCTCAAATAGCTCCCATCCTACATATATAATGTTCCACATGAGTGGAATCAAATCTTTTCATTTGTTTGTGCACAACCTTGCAAAAGGGAGCTATGGGAGATAAGATTTTGTGACTCTTACCTCTTGACTTTGGGATCTGTGTCAATGTGTTAAAGCAGATACATTTGACCAGTATATATGTTATAAATATGCCAAATATTGTTACTTCATTTGCATGCATGAATATTGTGTTGTCACAAAGTAGGGCTCTGGGAGCTAGGGGAAAAAGTGATTTTACCTTAATTGTACTCACAAAATGTTAACACTTCTATAAATATGTGGCCATGTATTAATTCAACAAAAAAAAATAGAAATGTAAATACACATAATATTTCCATTTAAATTATTTTCAAGGGGTGCAGATGAAGTTGTTCAAATATGTTAGACAATTCCGCAATTCAGTCAATTTCTCAACACCACTAGAGGTCTATTGACAAATCTACAATGCACACAATACTAAAACTTATTTTTTGTTTAAGTAGTCAATATGATTGTTTTATAGGGGAATGCACGCTAGCACAGTAACTCAAAGAGGTGTTAAAGCTGTATTCGTCAGTTCTGATGCTTTTAAGATTTCTTACTAAACCTTCTATTAGTAAAGGTGTAAACATATTACTGGTGGAAGTGGATGTTGACCTGAAGGTCTAAAAATAGAGCCTCTCTGGGGAAAGTGCTAATAATCCACCATATTGTGTATCCCACATATTGCCAAATTGTGTCTTGGACACCAGGTGGACATCGGGTGGACACTAGGTCCCAGATGATGGCAGCCCATCCTTATACTCAATTTGTAACACCATTGAAAGAGCTTATTCGGTATTGCAAAATAAATGAAAGAAATACTGTGTGTTTTATCATACTTACGTAAGAAATTATTGTTTTCGTTCCACAATTTTTGATGTGTTTGGTTGGATTGTAAGGCATCAAAATGTTACTACTTTTGCTGTCTTTCACTTTTATGAAAATTAATTATGTAAATGGTAGCTGAGTTCCTTCCAAAAAAATCAATGGCAAAGGGCCGTTAATTTATTGTTTTATATTTTATAAAATGATTGAATCAAGCCTTAGTTTGGTGGTGGGTCATGGCTTCACTTTCAGCAATTCAAGTTCTTTGACCCTAAGGTGCCCATCTAATTCATGAACAGGTTGCCGGACTGTTAGAAACTAAGAATGTGACAAATAACTTCCATCTAGCATGAAAATCACTCTAAAAAGTATTAGAGAAAACACTAAAGCAAATAAGTAAAAGCAAAAACTTATCTAGTCCAATAAGCTTTAGAAACTCATTACTCAGATAGTATGAGCTAGGTTTTGTTTCTATTCTTGTATTCCCAAGGCTTCAATTTACAAAATGCAGAAAGTAAAGTAAGAGCTAATAGCGCATTCATCAGTGTGGCGATGATCATGAGCCTAAATCTGTACACTTTGGGTAGTTGAACCAAAATATTCAGAAATTAAATACAGTCTAAATCAGTGGTGTATCGGGCCTGGGAAATTTTCCCTCTCAGGGGGGTCAAAAGGCCAATTTTCTCGGTCAGAGGGCTAAAAAACGGCTGATTTAGCATGGTTTTTGCATTTTTTTCCCGGCGAAAGTCGTGGGGGGGGGCAACCTGCCCCCCCTGCCCCACGCCTGTTACTCCACTGGTCTAAATGGATCAGTCTATCTGGTATCTGTGTCCCATTATATGGTGTACACACCAAAAATGAGGAATCTGGTTGTGTATCTAGAGAGTGGGTACCCCAAAGTCTCACTGGGAGAGAAAAAGGAAATACTTACATAAGTACACCAAAAATGAGGAATCTGGTTTTGTATCTACAGTGTGGGTACTCCATAGTCTCACTGGGAGTGCACATGAAATATTTTCTACACCAAAATGAGGCGGAATCTGGTAGTGTATCTAGAGAGTGGGTACTTCATAGTCACACTTGGAGTACACATTGAGACCCTGCTATATGGTGACATATGGTGACACCAAACAAGAAATCTAGATGTGGATGTTGTCCATATTACAATACAGAACCTATGATTTTCAGATTGCTAAAAGAGCTTAATGCTTTTAACCAAATGAATTGCACTGTAATTGTAGAAAGATGATGCTTAAACAATCAATCACCAAAGTCCATAGCTACCTGAATTCAATATCGCCCTTCTTCCTGCAAAATACAATGGGGAAATTCAATGATCACACGTCAAGCATCAATTTCAAAATTAATTTACATGTTTGATTTCTGACAAGTTTTTGCTGATAGAATTTACTTCCAACTTTATTGCCAAAAGTTAAATAGCCTGACAGTATCTCACTACACTATGAACCAATAAAATCTAAATTCCAATGGCACAGTTTAGTACTTTCCATTCACAGGTGTATTTAGAAAATACACCCCCTGGTTTTAAGTATGATTTATGATACCCAGAATGCAAAGGTCCATTCATGTTACTATATACATACATATGTAGCTTAGTGAACTGTTTCCATGGTAGATGAGTGTATTATAGCTCAAAGCATCTTGAATCTTCATCTAGGTCAGTGAACAATTATTGACAAGGAGAAAAGGAAATAAAATTAACACTTGTTTTTACCACCAAGTGTCGTCACGGATGACAAGCCCAGCTAACAAAATGCTATCACTGTTCACTTAATATTATCAAGACCCTTTAGCATGGGGTAGAGATAATGTCTTTACATAATCAATTTCTATCTGTTCAATAAATAATCAGGTCTAGAGCATTTCCTTTTTTGTACAGATTTGTACCGTTAGTTTAGCCTATAGGTACTTTTTGATGTGATTTTAGGTCAGTGAGCAATTTCAGTGCAAGAATGTGACGTCAAGCCATATGTCGATGTCAGTGGTGTAGAAAGATAAAAAACATGTTCTCCATGTATGTGTGGGCTTAAAAAACATTTAAGTTCTTCACAGCAGCGGAGATGACACCAAACACTCTCTCCCCCCAAAAAAAATTGTCTTATGTTAATAATTCAAGTTCCCTGCTTAATCACATAATGTATGGACGATGCATTCATTCAAAACAAGACATTTTATTTTTGGAACATTTCATCACTGATTTGTCCGCACATTAAACTATCCTTGGGACAAGACATAATTGTGTCAAGATTAATGTAAGGAGATGTGACCAAAATAAGACTAGGAAATTGTAGCTTTTATAGCAAGATTTGTATTGGATTTGGTACATACTTGAGCAAAATAATTATCTTAATAATTTGGACCTACTAATATAATTTTTAAACAACAACAATTAAAAACAACAAACTAATTATTGTCTTAAAGAATTAGAATTTCATAAATTCTGTGCATCCCTTCTTAAGATGGTTAAGCAACTAAGGCAGACCGTCTTAATGCTACTGGGATCATCTTATGTATTCATCCCCATAGTTTATTGCCCCCTTTTGCTTACTAAAGTCTAGCAAAATATGGATCCAAGAACCACTCAGAACCCAAAGCGTGTCAGTTTCACCGAATGAGTATTTGACTATGGTGAGACTCCTTTATCTCTAGTCTTTACTATTGAACCACTGCAATATTCTCATTATCTAGGGCAAAGGTTAGGGTTTTACAGACGCTTATTCACATAATACGAAATAAAAATTGAGGATCAGTTTTACAGCACAGTTGTTAAGTATAATGTTCACATCTTCTGTATTGGAAGACTGGTATTGCAAACACATAATTACATTGGATTTTGACAAGGATCCTCGGATACAAGATTTTGACAACCTGATGAGTCACACTGTGTTAAATTAACATCCGCACTCAGCCAAAACAAAAATGGCCGCTGTCGTCGCGGCGATGATCCGACTTAGCAACTGAGATGCTGCAACGGCAAATAGTGCGGATTGGAAATGTGTTATTTCTGCTGGTTAATGTTTTTGCCCATTTGTGCAGCTGGGTGAGCAAAGTGTGTAAAGTCCTCACACTTTTCGTTGTGGTGATTATCGTATTTGGTGGGGTAAACACAATTAGGCTGCATCAGTGTGATTGACGTCAGCTGGTTGGTGACATGTGCTGCTGTAAATGTGTGCAACGTTGCATCATGTGTAGTATTGCATATTTCTGAGTGTTCATATCTGTAGATTTTATTTGCAATTTTTGTTTTCATCTCACAAAATGGTTCTCAGTTAATGGTCATTTTGAGGGGTGAGAGCCACAAAATCTTAATCTCAAATAGCTCCCATCCTACATATATAATGTTCCACATGAGTGGAATCAAATCTTTTCATTTGTTTGTGCACAACCTTGCAAAAGGGAGCTATGGGAGATAAGATTTTGTGACTCTTACCTCTTGACTTTGGGATCTGTGTCAATGTGTTAAAGCAGATACATTTGACCAGTATATATGTTATAAATATGCCAAATATTGTTACTTCATTTGCATGCATGAATATTGTGTTGTCACAAAGTAGGGCTCTGGGAGCTAGGGGAAAAAGTGATTTTACCTTAATTGTACTCACAAAATGTTAACACTTCTATAAATATGTGGCCATGTATTAATTCAACAAAAAAAAATAGAAATGTAAATACACATAATATTTCCATTTAAATTATTTTCAAGGGGTGCAGATGAAGTTGCTCAAATAGGTTAGACAATTCCACAATTCAGTCAATTTCTCAACACACCACTAGAGCTCTATTGACAAATCTACACTGCACACAATACTAAACATATTTTTTGTTTAAAGTGTAGTCAATATGATTGTTTTGATAGGTGATGCACGCTAGCACTGTAATTCAAAGAGGTGTTAAAATTCCCTTTCATTCAAAGCTGTATTCGGTCAATTCTGATGATTTACGATTTCTTACTAAACCTATCAGAAGGTGTAAACATATTTGGTGGAAGTGGATGTGACATGAAGTCTAAAATAGACCAGCTCTTGGGAAAGTGCTAATGGTCCGCCACATTGTGAGTGTCACATTATGAGTGTCTGAGACACCAGGTGGACACCACAGGTCCACAGATGATGGCGCCATCATTTAATCAATGTGGCAACCACTACTGAACGAGCTTATCAGTATATGAGGGGAATACTGTGTGTATTTCGTAACTTATGTAAGGAAATGTTGTGTTCCACAATTTTTGATCGGTTTTGTTGGATTGCATGAGTTTCCATCTCATTTTCAATAGATTTCAAAGTGCTATCAAAACATGTTACTTACCATCAAATATATACAATATGCAAAAGAACTCTTCAGATTATGTAAAACAAGGAATAGGAAGTTCGAGCATGAAAACTCATCTTAAAAAGTATTAGGCTAAATGTAAAGCAAAAAAGTAACCTAGTACCAATTACAGGCTTGTAACTCATTACTCAGATAGTATGGCTAGTTTTGTTATGTCGTGTACTCCCAAGGCCATCAATTTTACAAAAGCTGCAACTGAAGTATGAACTAATGTGCTTCATCAGTGTGATGATGAAGCATGAGGCCTAAATTGTGCACTTTGAGGGACGTTGAACAAAAATAAACAAAAGTCTAATGGGAATCAAACTATACAGTTTAATGGCCCAATATATCTGGGTATTTAGATATGGTTACACTGGGTGTACACTCTATATGGTGTACACATGAAGTGAGGAATCTGGTTGTGTATCTAGAGAGGGTACTCCATCGTCTCACGGGGAGTACACATGAAAATACATTAGACCAAAATATAAAGAATCTGGTTGTGTATTAGAGAGTGGGTACCCCTATTCATGGAGTGCACATGAAATATATGTACACAGAAAATGAGGAGGAATTGGTTGTGTGTATTGGAGAGTTGGTACCCCATCGTCACTCGGGTAGACACATACGAATCTGATATATGGTGACATCAATGCAGAATCTTGATGTGCCCATGTGTCAATTATTACAAGACAAATCATGATTTTCATATTGGTTATAAGAGCTTAATGCTTTTAAA